>QKQZ01052054.1:0-30138 GCA_003595255.1 Solenopsis fugax
CAGGCAAAAAATGAAAACGTTAATCCTTTAATTATTAATTTAATTAACTCAGACAGCTTATTTAATCGATATTAAAAGAATTCGTATGGAGAATTAATAAGAATTGTAATATATAAGAATACGATAGTGTAAGTACACGAATGATTAAAGGTTTAAATAAGGATGAATATAAATCGAATCATACAAATGGAATTATATATAGAAAATTATATATATTTGTAAATAAATTTATATCAAAAGTATAATACTTTATAATTTAAAATTAAAAAATTAGAATTATATGTAATATAATTATTATTAAAATATCTATATAAAATTTTACTTCTTTATTATTAAAAATTAAAAATTATTAGTAATTAATTACACAATTATTGTAACTAAATAATAACAAGTTGATTAGTATCGGTACTTAACTGTGGATACTTGATGGATATTCTTTTTATTAAGATATAAAGTATGATAATAGTAACAATGAAGCAACCTGACTTAAAATATCGCTGAATTTCATTTAAACGAATAAAACAACATTAATTTATTACTTGCAAAATGAGTAATAACTGTCCAGAATACAAAGACGCGATTTTAATGAAATACACAGTAACAGTTATGAATGCTGGAAATCAAGTAACGTCATCAGTGTTCTTCTTCATGAAGCTTCTACTTTCTAGAAGCAAAATTCCGACCGTGCCGCTGCTAACGAGCGAACGTTAATTAAAGATACGAATTTCGTCGCGAAACGCTAATTGCGTTACTCTTTGATACAGCTCGCATTGTGTCCCTTGCGGCCTTCGATCTCATAAGTTCATTATAGCGTCGTTCGTCGTTCCTCTTTCAATCGGGCGGGCATGAGAGGGGTGGAGCTTCTTACTAGCCGTACGCGGGAACGAACTTTCCACCATCGTCTCTTTTTCGGTACCCGGAAGGAATCCGCGAGTCCTTTGTCGTGAATTTAATCCCGCCAACATTTACACGTTTCTATCTGTACGGAAACCAACGAAGACGACGACGACGACTATATAAGGCACCCTGTACATACTTGGAAATCTCTTGGAGTCAACCTCCTCATTTTCCTTTGCGCCTTTATAGTTGCTTACTTCGTCTCGTAGTTCCGTTCCTTTACAGAGTTTTGATGATTATTCTTGTTTTCATATTTTTTATTGCGAAAATCTCCTGCTTAACGAGTTTGGACAAGTTGATTATGGAAAGCTGCAGTTAAATCGTTATGAGGCAATAAATATAGCCGATATAATAATAAGCCATCAACTATAATTGATACAAATCTAACAATCGCGTTACGCTATATTCTCTAGGAGAGTAATTCATACTATTGTGCAGTTCCTCTTGTTATCTATTGTTCAGGGATAATTACAGGGGACTGATTACAGTTTGATCATTACACTCATCGGAGGATGTCTTCTGTTCTTGATGAAGTTAATGAACAGAAATCATGTAGTATTTTCAAAAATCTTGTACATATCTTACAAATTAACATTATATCTTTTTTGTACATTTATACAGTTACTTATTAATTTAGTTTTTAAGTATCGACTGATAGATCACAGATAAAAAATTTATAAAACAATATAATTGTTTAAATAATTTATTATATTATTTAATTAATTGTAAAGCTCAACAAAAGACAATTCTTCTTTTAGATTAAATTAAAAGAAATATATATTTCCATAGTTTTTTTAATGCTCAAAACAATTTTGTTTACCAGGATACTTTATCACCTTAGAATTTTTTTGAAGAATTTTAGATTAAAATGATAAGAAAAACTATTTTAACACTCTGAACCATGTTACAGAATATGTTGCAATATATTAGAACAATTTTATTCTACTTAAAATTAAATATTGAAGGACTTTTAATTTTCAGAATTTATTATAAAAATTAAAATTTTATAAGATTTTTGTGATTCGATCTATTACGATACGAGAAAGTTGTAATTTAAACCATTGAGGATAGCGAATAATCTACTGAATATTTTCCAATTATTTATTTAAAGTTAAAAAGTTTTTAGATTTTTTTGAATATACAATGTGAAAATTTAACTCTGAAGCGGCTAAGTATAAATATTACGGATATTAAAATGTAAAAAAATGTGTTTAAGTTATTGTATGTAAATGGATTTTTAAATACAATTTAAATACAATATATGATAGATATAAATATGAATCTTAAAAGTAAAATTTGATAAATTCAATATTAGGTAGTCAGATGGTTTTCAATGATTTAATTTTCGTGCTCTGATTATAATATAATTGCTCCAATAATTGACGAAAATCTTATTACCTCTTTTTAAATAGCAATTCTTTATCGTGGGGTCTTTTTTATTGAGTTACGACCTTAAGAGAAGCATTAATTTTAAATTGCTCGAAGAACCTAGAAAAAGAGAAGAGAGAAAAAAAGAGAATATAAAACGTTTTTATCTAAAATATTAAATATTGTAAAATATTTTAATAATTTTTTCTCAATCAATCTCTGTCTCGCTTGCCAGTTTATTGTAATAAAACAGTCGCGATCGATGATTAAATGTACCATGGATAGTCAGGACCATCGTAATGAGATAAGCTCGCGTTTGCTCGATCTGTATGACACTCGAATTCGGTATGGCACGGGGTCGGCACCATATGGCCACCGCCGGTGGTTCTCCTTTTGACATCTGTGTTGGCGCAACAATGGTTTCGAGCAGTGGACCACGAGTGCTCGCGGCTACTTGACTTTTGTAATACAGTTATTGCCTCTTCCATCTTCCTTTTCTCTCTCCTGCTGTTACCTCGTCTTTCCTTGTCTACGGGCCAATTCAAGTTAGGTTCCATTTCGGTCGAGTGAATGTTTGATTCGAGCACTATTCAACTCCTCGTTTCTATCTTGTTCACGAGAATGATCTTCGCATTAATTCAATTTGGCATTAATTAAGCAGCCCGCTGATTCAATCTGTGTCATTCAGTGTGCCATTCGTTTAGAAATAATGAAACACTTATCTTCCCTACGAATTGGTGCGCTGGTTTGAAATTTATCAAATAAATACTTATGAAATATTATCTTAACAAAACGTCCAAAATCGAAATACACCTTTAAACAATGTATCTAAAAGATTTCTCAATGACTCTTACGTCTCGATTTTGAACATGTGTGTTACTGGGTTATCTTCATTAAACTTTTCAAATAAGTTCAAAGAAAAAGAGATAATTAAGTAATTTAATTATATATCGTGAAGTGATTTTAAAATACGTAAAAACCGACTACATATCTGAAGTTTTCATACAATGAACTTTGAACTCTTTAAAAAAAAATCGCTTACTTATGATTTGCACCCTTGGTGCAATATCTCAGATATTTGGATTTTTCTACCGCTCCAAATATTACCGATTCGAACAGCTGTGGCTGGTCACGTTAAGCAACGGCTGTCCGAAGGAAATTCGAAATCCGAAGTTGTCGGGAATTCCACATAGATCCGGTATTCTATCGAAGGAGGCGATCGCGTGCGCGCGCGCGCGCACGCGCTCTCTGGGTTGTAACTTGGCATCGAAATTTCTCTCGCGCCGCCGAGAGATCGATCGCGCTATTCGGCCACTTTCCGTTAGATGTTATATCGCTAGACCTCTCCGCAAAATTACCAGCAAACTCGCAACATCGGATTACTACCGGGCAAATTCCGTCAAAACTTAACGGCCGAAATCGAATATCTAAGTCGGCGTACGCGATTTCGTAACTTCGGGGCATTGGGCTGTAAGAGGCGAATACTTGGTGTTTACATCGCAAATTATTGTTTAAATTATTGTGTTTGATGGCCGAGATACAATAATATTGATAATATATAGAGGGTATTCGAAAAATCGCTCGCAGTATTTCGGGAAGTGATTTGAGACTCAAAAAGAAGAAAAAGAAGCTATATAAACATAGTCCGGAAATAAATCGTTTTCGAGTTATAACCACTTTTATGTTAAAAAAATGTATTCGTAATTTATTTTTCATAATTATAATAATAAATTTATTTTATAGTTTTTTAATAGAAGCAATTTTATTTCTATTTTGACGATAAATTACGATTTTTATGTAGTTTTTTTCCTTCTTTTTGGATTTAGAATTACTTCCCGAAGTATTGCGGGCAGTTTTTCGGACACCCTGTATATTATGGTGATTACGGATGCAAACAAAAATTCTTATTTCTGAAGAAACATTTTAATTTGACAGTCATATGGCTATATATGACTCGTTAAAAATCATTAAAACTGAAAAAATGCACAAATATTTAATTTTACATGTTTATGAAAATATATTATAATTAATTATTATTAATTTTATTTCTAAAATCTCTTTTATTTTGCATCTTTATTAACCAAATGTTTAATGCAAGAATATTTGATTCGTGTGCAAACAGTTCATCATATTTCTCAAGTTGAAAACGATATCATCAGAAAGTACACATGTGCAGACGAATCCCTCTCCCTATAATCTCGCAATCCTATCGAATGGGCCGAAAGCATCTTGCGCAGCTTTGTATGTTTATACCGTCGATCGCACGCG
This sequence comes from Solenopsis fugax, assembly GCA_003595255.1. NCBI lineage: Eukaryota > Metazoa > Arthropoda > Insecta > Hymenoptera > Formicidae > Solenopsis > Solenopsis fugax. The sequence continues at coordinate 4,534 of QKQZ01052054.1, forward strand.
AAAGGACGAATTTTCGCATACGATCCGATTTCGTTTTGGATCCAAGTTGGAATTTGTTTGTAGATGCGGAAGAGCTCTTCTCCACTCCAGTTGGATTTCTACATCACGGTTAACGAGCCGCTAATAATTTCTACTCTGCATGTGGATTACATTCATCCATAGGAGAGAAAAGTGGATATTATACTTAATACGTTAATATTGCAGTACGGCGAATATGTTAAAAATTTATTACAAAATCATTAATGAATCTTAGTCTGCTCTAGATACATGAAGGTACATAAATGTCTTAACATTTCCGGAATTCAGGAATTATTAGGTATTCTCGGTTGGACGTAAGTGTTTAGATATTCGTTACAGCTCAAAACTTTGTCTGACAGTTTGGCACATGCAAGTTGATAAGCTTGTGAAAGATTAAACACGTATAAGGTTAAAGATCAATAGCATAAAATCAAGTGAGTTAGTCACTAGAAAATACAGTTCTATGTCTTTAATAGTTAATAATAATAATAAACAATAATCAATAATCATAACTAAATCCATACACAACGTGCCCGACCTGAAAGTGCAAAAATATTAATCCTGAAAATCCTGAGAGTACAAAAATATTAATAAATGTTGGTACAATACAGTGACTGCTGAAAAAGACTATGTGACAGTAATTCTGCACCAGACAGAAAAAGGGAGAATGCCTGAATGCCGTATTGTGCGTGACGGCGCGGCGTGTCGAATAGCATATTATCGATGGTTCGAATCGAGACGTGTGTTATTTCACTCGAAATAACGCACCTTACGGCACCTCTGAAGAATCGCTTTTGTCGTCCGCAGATGAAGAAGGTAGATACGAGAATGCCGAAGAAAAGCTGGCATACTTACGCTGAAAGGGGAGAGCGAATTGGAACTACAAGCGAACGGGAAGTCGCAGCATCTCTGGTACTTGAGAGTAAAGAGTAAAGGGGGGTAGGGGGAGAGGAGAGGGACGGAAAAAGGGGAGCGAGATTTATAAACCTGTATCATTGAGGATTAAGCTCGTTCCATATCGCGTAGACGTGCAGCGGGCTGGAAAGGAAGGCAAGGGAGCGAATCGGACTTTAATGAGCGCCTTTAATCTGTAATCTATCTCAATTCAAACACGAGAATTACACGATATGTTGCCGAAGTTTGTAACATTGACCATGAATTAACCGATGTTGCTAATGGACTGAAGAGAAGGAGTCTTTATTACGTTCGTATAACAGTGAATCTTATTATATTTCGATAAAAAATAAAATGGGAAAATGTGTGCAAATAACTTTTAAAGATGACGGTAGCATCCAAAAAAGTTGACATTAAAGGCGATAGATACTAGAGCATATATGCATTATTTACAGAGATCATACTTTATGCGTTGCAAGAATGCCGAGCTTTTCTGCCGAGTCAGCGATCCTTCGTTCAGCTCGATCGGAAATTTAGACCATACTGGGCGCCGATTCCATCGAATTTCTGTCGTGTTCATCGTAGAAGGGCGGGGCAGTGCGTCGCACTCCGGAAGTGACGCCGGCGTCGTAGGACAACGCTTCGTGGAGGGTATCACTTCGAGAAGGCTACCGCGAGAACAAATTGCAGAATGGGAGTACGTAGGAGAAAGCATGCAACCTAAATTCCCGCTGAAGACCGGGACTTCCGGGTATTTGCATGCAACGTATACATACGGCTATCGCAAAATTGCTGTCACATGGTGAGTCACGCGGAGCCCAATCCGAAATCTCGGAGATATAATCCGTATTAAAAGTGCTATTCGGAATATTCCATAACGTACAAACTGGACACGTAACTGAAGAAACATGTTTCCGAGATTAATTTTTAACGTTTATATTTACGCTGCAAATTGAATTTACTGTAAATACAATTAAATTGAATACAATTAATCTTTCTAAAAACAATTAAATACCATTAGTTTTTCGCATTAGGTTCTTCACAGTTTTTTACCATTATTTATTAAATTCGATGATCAAATTAATTTGAGATATTATTTCTTGCTTCAGTTTACGATTAAGTTCAACAATCATATTACACACAATTTATACAAACTAAATATTATTTCATAAATAATTTAATAAATTTAATAAAAAATAAATATTATATACATTTAATAAATGATGTAAAGTATTATTAAGATAACAAGATCCTCTTTGATTGAAAAACACTTCTTATTTCTGGTATTTTATTCACATATTGGTCTATAATATCCATATAACTTATTTAACTATAAATAGAATTAAATTGATCTTGGAACATAATCCTTTGGTTTATACACGAACTATTCCGTAAATCTTTTTAGAAATTAACAGTTTAAAGTTAACAGTGTTAACTAAGTTTGCATTACACAGCAAATTTAGATTTCTTGTCTATCCTTCGAACAAAGTTAGGTAATTTTAGCCGAGGACTTAGATATAATATTTATCGAATTTATGAGATTTTATATTTGCATAAATTTTTTATGCACTTTGACCTTTCTTTCCTGATGTTCAAGTTATAAAAGATGCTTAAGTATATTAATAATCTCTTTAAATAGATTTACAATGGTTAATAACTCTGCGAGATATAAATAAAAGAGCGTTTAAATGGAGAAATGAAACGAAATAAAGATAAGTGAACGCGAAATACGGCCGCAGTTGGAAAGTGAGAAAAGTGAGAAACAGATCTTGAACGAATGAAAAGCGTATTCAAGTATTACAAGTAGCTGGACTATAAATTTTCGATCCACTTGACACGGTGCTGCAGCTATATTTCGGTATTGTAGAACATAGATCGCGCGAATATATTAAGCAGGCCGTACACGCGAAAATCGTGTTAACCATCGCGCGATAAATTCCGGTAGCGAGCGGGCGTGCGGGCGGGCGATCGGGGGGTGTAACGGAGTGGCTGTACGATTATAAATTACCAACTCGCCGGCGATCTCTTTCTGCTAACGAATCGCGCGTAATTTGCTCCGCCCGCCCGTGTGCCAAGCGATGTTGATACTTCTGAATAATGCAGTCTGCATCGACTTGAGAGGAAGAGAAGCGCAATAGTGCCGCCCGGACGGACCTAAATTACTGAGAAAGTCCGACTAACAAATATTCGAATATATCTACGTAGTTTCAAATTGATAATTACCATATTGTTAATTATAATTTATTATTTATTATGTCATTCTTATTTAGATATTGTAGGTAAAATTCCGAATGTTGTACTGAGAGAAAAAGTTGTAGTGGTGACAACCATACAAATTTTGTTAATATAATTATGATATATAGTTAAATGAACCATATTGTAGTTATTGCAACTAAGTTTATAGTTAAGAAAACTAATAAAAAATAGTTGTAATTACTTTATTATATATAGTATACTACAACTATTCTTTATTAGTTCTCTTAACCATTAATTTAGTTGCAATAACTATAATATAGTTCACTTAACTATATATTATAATTATATTAATAAATTGCTCTTTATGCTCGGTTAAATGACCTTCTTATAGTTAGTATTATTATATTAACAAAATTTGTATGGTTGTCCCCTTATAGTTGCCACCACTACAATTTCTTCTCTCTGTGTGAGAATCATACTATTTATCATACTTCTAAACTAAAAAAATTATAAAGTTTAGTGTTATGCATTTTGTAATTATATTTTTTTTCTTCTATTAAGTACACTGAAAAAAAAGTTTGGATGTAACTATCAAATGTATAGTGAAATAGTATCAATGAAATATTTTGTCAATATAACCAAAAATAATTTTATTTTTCTAAATGTTCAGTAAGTATTATCAAATCTGGTATAAGTTACTGAATATTTAGAAAAGTAAAATTATTTTTGGTTACATTGACCAAATATTTAATTGATACTATTTCACTATACACTTAGTAGTTATAACCCGTCTTTTTTTTCACATGTATACAAATGTACACATGTATACAAATAACACATTGTATACAAATTCGTAATAAGTGAAGAAAATTGTTAAGAGCTGGGACACTATTTAAAGATTAAACGCAATTCTGACTGGTTTGCGAAACGGACTACAAGGGCTACGATTTGTCATGCTTTCAGCATCGTTCCACTTGGATGTGCCTCATACATTTAACACGTTTAACAAGAGAATTAAGTAAGACGTTATGCGACAGCGTGAGAGCTGGGGGATATACGGGTGAACTCATTTATCGTCGTCATCGTGTCGTTACGTTGAGCCTGGCGTGTCGAATTCTTTCACGATGTACAAGCTGACTGGAACGAAAATTGATTCGTTCCGTTCAGTTTCGAGTTTTACAGATCTGGATCAGCAGTTTCCTAAGTGGAGGATTACCTGGGGAGGCGATAAGCGCGGCGATAAGGGGTCGGTAGAAAGTATCGCTAAAACATATTTATCAATTTGATTGAATGTAGTTTCCTTTTTACTCTACATATTCGTCATTTATCAATTATTATTAATATAATGCTATTCAACCATTATCTTGTATTCCTTATGTCACATAGAATCGCTGGTTAAACTATCCCTTAAACGTCTATCCGTAGAGATGGCAAGGGTAATTTAAGAGGCAAGTTTCCGGTACTGTCGCGCGTGATTTCAATATTTGCGTCGTACTCGGCGGACTTCGGCCCGGGTATTGTAAGTCAATCTCGTCGAGAGTTCAATCTATCTTACGACAAGATGTCGATCGATGTCTGAAATCAGAATTCTGCGGAGCTCGTGATGTACGGCGCCGCTTCGGAGGAGGACCTCGTGATCAAACAGCCCCAAGATTAAACTTGTATCGTGATTTAACTTACTATCACGTGATACTGCTTGCTGACAAATTGCATCGATTTGCTCGGGACGTGTATTTGTACTAGAAAACTATTACAAAAGAAGATAAAACAATTTCGAAACCTTTATAGAAAATTTATAGAAGAAAGTAAGAAATAAATTGAGATTAATAAAATGAATTCCTATTTCATACATTGCGAAGAGGGGCTGATTAATACATTTAAATAATTCACGCTTAAATAATTCAAAATAATACATTACAACGAATTAAACTTAACTGCTGTAATCAAAACAATAAGATATATAGGCTTGTGTGTGCTAAACGCTATTTGTAATTACAAGAAGGTCATTAAACCGAGCATAAAGGGTGTATATATAAAAATTATTTTTACATAGAACAAAGTCTTATAATATTACGAAACGTTTCGGCTGTACTTAGCTTTTTTCAATCGTCCAACATTAATTAATACATAAATCTTCGTTAATACGCTAACATTATTAGTTACATCAATAATTAGTTGTGCATCAGAGCTTCGAATCTTCAGTCACAAATAGCCTAATCTCCGCAATTCGAACAGATGTACTGTTGTAAAAATGTATGCATAACTTATATCTATATGTTTAAAATTTAATTAATTTTATTATGTGTTACGTAATATTTACATATTTTAGCAATTTATTAAATTGAATTTAATTTAATTTTAATATACGTTGCGAGGAATATGATATTCAGAACATGATGACTGCTTCTCAAGTTTGCTTCATATCCACCCACGGTTTTCATATTTACATTTCGCTTACACAGATGGTGCATTAACCCTCGCCACATGAATTATGAGAGCATCATCTCTTCCACGCGACCGCAAATTAGTTTCAATTACCACCGAGAACAGGCTTTGATATGATAACAGCCAAAGCGAGTCATCGTGGTGATGCATCAAGTTACTTCTCTAAATTTCAGAGAAGCATGCAAACAGCGTCAACACATTTTTTCGAAAAAAATTATGCATTTGGAAGAAAAAAACGATAATTGTTTGCAGCGTGAAAAGTTTGCTCGCAAAAATAAAAAAAAAACCAATTTGCGTACGATTATGAGAAATAGGTGCATTAGCGTGAATTTTCAAATATTAGTAATTTAGCTGTGCAAAGCAAGATGAGGTGAAAACAAAAATTTATGGAAAACATAGTAGGGCATATAAAAATAAAATATATGTATATTAATGTATTAAACCGTGAAAGGATCGATGACTCGTATAAATGTAAGTACTTTCAGAAACACGTGTCTTTGAGAAACTCAATTGCAAGCAGTCGTAGCTCTAAATAAGACATAAATCGACGATATTACCTGCGCATCGCGAGAAAGCACATCTTTCAGAAAATTGATCCTCACCATCAGCATCCAACGCACGTCGAAACCACTCTCGCGCATCCCTCTTGAAAAGCGAGGCATCTCACCGGGTGCGAAACTGCAAGCGCGAAGTCGGTATCTCTTTCTAGGACATTAACGCGCCGCTCGCGCAAGATGTAAATATCGCAATCATGGGCACGGGGAAACTTAACGGGGGGAGGGGAGAAGCGGCTNAAATACGGTGTGTTATGTCGCGCGTGCGGCACCCCGACACGCTCGAGCAGTCGGCGCGTTGGAGATTCGCGGACACGCGGAGCAACATAAATGCATTATTCAGGGAGAGGCGCCACCAGGAGCGGCGTACGGGGTGGCGGTACACACACTCTACTGCGTTTACGTTACTTCCAGGAGATTAAACTTGCATGCGGCGCGCGAGCGAGCTATGAAGTATAGTCGCAGACGGCATGGCCGACATGCGACTTGCGCTCGGACAATGCACCGGACCGGTTTTTGATGTTGCTGTGCGTACCCTTTTTCGAACCTTCCCTTGTTCTCTCCCAGGGGACGAGAGAAAGGGCAAATTTCGATTTTATTACATATCGCAAGCGCGCGCGCGCGCGCGCGTTACGTGTGTTTTATTGGAAAACAAAGGGAGGTACGTGCTCATGTAGCCCTTCGTTTTTATACAAAAAAAAGGGAGGTAAATTAAAAGGATAAGGTTGGCGAATAGATACAGTACGATGAATTGGAGGTGTGACGAGAGGAGATGGGTTTTACGATAAAAGGTACACAAGACAAGGATGATAGTGCCTGAGAAAAGCTTAAACCTAATTATATGAGGCGATATAATGTTTACGGTTACCCACAATGTTATCCCGCTGTAGTCTCCAATTTTGCGTCGGACGTTGAATTTCCATGTGTATATTCCGCGAGCGTGACGCGAACGGATTCCGCTTTGTTTCGGAAACCGATACCGCGTCGCGGCCGCGTACCACAGCACGTCCCCTTTAACCCATTAACCCAAATAATTGGCGATTCGCCAGAGCCGGCTAGCATTCGGGGCCTGATGTATTGCTCGAAACCGCGTTAACTTCGCCGCTTAAGACCAATCCCACCCCGCAACAGCAATTCCATTAAGTACAATTGTAAGCGTAAGCGATTGCCCGCTCGATCGTTGACATCTTAACGTCGCGCTTAGATACATGGTACATATTTCGCCCGCAATTTGCAGTCAGCAGAGGCGCGATGTACTTTGATGCATTGCATCATTATTCTGCACGATACATCAGAGATATCAGAGGTTTCGATTCTCCAAAATATTTTTATAAACGTCTCTCTTCGATAATGTATTGTAGTTACAAATAGACTCCCTAAGATCTACTTCTCATAATTTTCTTAATATTGTTGAATGTAATTTTGTTCTCGCAAATGCTTCACCATGCCATAGAGTTTTAAAATATTTCAGATTAAAGTGTAAAGTAGTGAAGAGGATTATTTTAATATAATTTATCACGCCACAGTTGTGAGGTATATGACGTGCTAAAAAAGTTTTACTCCGTTCAAAACTAAGTTGGAACTATCAATCCTTAGAAGAAACTCGTTGTGAAGATCAAGATTAAAATAAAATTTTCATGAACAAAAATTATATCTATTATATTATAGGAAGCGTCGGCTGACATTAAGAAATACTTGTAATCTACCAAATGTTGAATCCATGTTGAATATTTGTTGTTTTTAATATCAAATTTACTTCTGTTATTAATAATATTCATGATATAAATATTTGTAAATATCAGAAAATATTGATTTTAACATCCGCCATGTATTTATTTTGTCATTTTTAATTTTTGTAGTTATCTGTTTGTTGTTTCTCATTTATTACACGTCAATTTTATATTCAATTAGTTTTTTAGTATTTCATTTTTGTATAATATTTTTTTATTATTTAAAATATTTTTATTATTTAAAATTATACATTCAAAAACTTGAAAGTTTTAAAAAGTGAATAAATAATACAAAATGTAGACTGGCTCGACAGTCAATGAATTTATTTATAACCCTTTCACTATATAAGAGATTGAATATTCAATTACTAAGGCTTATTAGTCTTTGTAACAAATTCCTTTTAAGGATTAAGAAAGTTCTAACAGTATATTTAATTTTGAATGGAACTTTTGAACGCGTCTTGTGTAATATGTGTCTGATAAAATATATATACATACGTTAAGATAATCTCTTTTTCAATGTTAATCTGAAATTTTTTAAAAATTTCAGCTTAATAAAGCTTTCAGGAGGCTGGAATTGTATTTAGTAAAAATATAAAAATGCTATTACTCTTTATTTCCATAGCAATTTTTTTTTATACTAATGAAAAAAAGTTACACTTTTTGCTGTGCACTTAAACATTCATATGCTAAAGTGGTACATTTCAGTTGCGAAATATTCGCGTTTTTGTCCTTCCTTGCAATTTTTTTTTTTCAGGAAAAGATTAAGAAATTACGAAGGAAAAAATGCTGTTAAAATGCAAATTAAGAGTTAAGATACGATGCATACGTGTCGCGAGTGTGCTAACTCTCATTCGAGAAAATATCGTGAGAGGAATCGCAATTAACCGAAACTCGATCCGAAATGCGAGAGCGACGTTGATGGGGGACGACGAATTCGCGTTTGAAATGATTTATCGTTCATCCGGGGTACATCGGGACGTGCTACACGTGCGAGCCGCGATTACACGTGTGCGTGGAAGTCCGCCATGAGTTCGTATACGCGCAGGGAGTCGTTAGACAGACGGTAGTGTTGGTGTTTGCGCGTTGGTAAGGCGAGGAGCCGACGTCGTCTTGACGTCGGGACGAGGGTTGAGGGAGGGCGGACGTAATAGCGACAGTGATGACGAAGTAATGGAGCCGAGGCTCGCGGAGGATTCGTGGAGATCTCATCGTCGGGGCATGCATGGGCTCGATTCCACCCCCGGTACCTCAGATCACGAATGCACCAAAGTCGTTTTGCATTCCGGTCGAATCGGATCAATATTCGTTCTTCGTTCACAGGGTGACCTGAAAGAAACAAAGTGTTTCGGCCCGCCGATACAGTGCTCTATTTTTTACAATATTATTTAGATTATTTAGATTAAAATGTTTACTTGTGTAACGGTATTACGTTGCTTATTTGGGTTTGAAATAAATATAATTCGAGCTATATGAATGATTTGTTTATGGAGCGACTGAAATACCGGAGATTGATAAGGTAGCAACGTTGCTGTTTTTTGTTTCAATGTTGCGCATTTATATAATTTGATAATTCAATCAATTATGTAAACGCGTGTTGTTAGTCGAATAAATACTTTATGTCATTGCGCAACTGACTCGCATTTTGTATTCGGATCAATTTGACAGTTGTCGCTGCTTCGTCCATAAATAATGCAAGATTATCTAATTATCTAATTATGAAACTAGGTGAATAACTCGTTTGCAAAAGGGTTACAGAAAATATATTAAGAGACTTATCAACGTAGTCACTGAATTATGTATTGTTGAGTCCAAGAAATAAAATGGTAATAAGTTACCCCTAGCAAAAAACTTTTTCAAGTTGATGCAAAAGTTTCGTAATTTTTTTACTATTAAAATAGATTTTTATTATTCTTACAATAAAAGTTGTTAAAAATATCTTTGATCTTTCAATATAAACATACAAAAACTTTATACGAAATAATCTAACAAATAACATCACAGTATACATATAAAATATAATTTTAAATAAAATTTTGAAGCTTGTTAATTAATAATAAGAAATAAAGTTTCTTTTTTTTGTATTATACAATTTATAAAGTAAAGGTTTCGTTTAGTGTTTCTTTATTTAGTAATTATTTAATATTTATCTTAGAAAAATGATTTATCTTAGAAAAATGAAATTAGTGTTTTGTGAGATTTTATATGAAGTTAGGTTAACTAAGAAACTTAAGTTCCCTCAAAAATTTATTAGAATTTATGATCTCTCTTTTTCGAAGTTAAACACCACATTAATATAAGACAAAGTCCCTTTAATATAAGACAAAGTCCCTCTTGCGCAAAGCTGCTTCATTACTTTTTCTCTCTCTTTCCCCTCTCCTCTCCTCTCTCTCTCTCTCTCTCTCGCTCTCTCTCGCGAATTAGTAGGATAAATTTTCCTGCAGTGAAAATTTGCCGCGAAACCTTAATAAGACTAGTTTCGGAATCCTTTATTCTCTACGGAGTTTGCTCTCCCATTTTCCTTCCTTCATCATCGTCTACTTGCGTTTTTCGACGATGGGTGAATCATCCCTTGACTACCTCGCCCCCGAAAACTTCGTTCCGCCTTTAGCAGCGGCGTCCCGGGTATAAGCGTTATTCCCCCAGCTCGTAACTCGATAACTCGATAACTCGCCTGTTATCCGCAAGGTGCCGAGTAAATTTAAGAGGCCGCTTAAAATTCTACGTCTCCCGCGCCAATGAGGTCCCCTCGAGCCGATAGATAGATCTGGTCCGATTCGGACCGTTAGTTACCCCAAAGAGATGCTTTACGGGTCGTACGAGGTTTCACTTTGTATTTTCCCCTGTCTTATGAGATCAACAGAGATTTCTAAGATGTTTCGTCACTCTTTTCTTCTCAACACTTTGATCGCTAATTAATTTGATGAAATAAACAGACAAGATGAAAGAAATGCGAAACACGATCTTGTTTTCATAAATCTGATTACTATCGATAAGCATCGATAAGCAAGATTAATTACAATTTATTTTAACATTTTTAACTATATCTCTCTATTTAGTAGCTTGTAAGTTTTTCATTTTTTAAATGAAATATCAGAGGGAATCAATTTGATATTGGACGGAACGCGCTTGTGGCTAAGGAAAATTCGAATTGTCGAAAAGCAATTCCTTCACAGATCTGACTCGGCAGTCTATAACTCCGCGAGTCGCGCTTGTCGGATTCGATGTAGCGGCAAAGCGATTCCTCGACGAGGAGCGCTAGCGGAAAAGAAAACGGCGCCACGACGCTAGTAGACGCTGTAAATCACCGTCGAGGATTTACCGATCGCCGAGATGGCTCGTTCCGATCTTTGTCTCGCGACACTTATACGGGGTGTCCTTTTTATTGCAGGTATCTTGGTTGATTTCGGTCGATTTTTCTTAACAAAGATGTCGGGACAGTTTTTCGAATAATTGATTAAAAAGAAGAGTTTTTTCGCGAATTCTGAATTTAAAATTATGACATGATGTTTTTTTTAAATGAATTTCAAGACTTTGACTTTGCTTTAATGAAAAAAATTAATTTAGAATACTCTTATTTTCTTCTGATTTTGATGCTAAAATATTGTGAATGAAAGAATTTTATTTGAATTTTCAGAAAAATGTTTTTAAACTCTATAAATCAATTTCTTCGCATTTCTATCGCCAATATATCGATAAAATACCAATTTACAGTGGAACAGCATTACTGATGTACAATTTATTGGAATTAATGCCGACGATAACAATCGAAGAGGTAATCGAATGGAAGAGCCGTGCCTGGCATTTATTGTAACATTTTAAGATATCAAATTTGAAGGCTCGGTTGATGGCCTGGCTAATGCAATTTAATGTATTGACGCATATTTATATGTGCATGCGATTTCATCAAACAAGCGTTGCACAAGTAAATGGATAGTGCGCGCGATATGGAATATAATAATTCACTTCCAGGTTGCATTTAACTTTTGTTGAATATTCTGTATCGAGCATGACATTAAATACACACGAAGGAAAAGGATAATTTAAGGAGAAAGGTTTTATTTAAAATAACCATTATTTGTATATCGTTAAAAATACGCACGCAAGCACACTTTTACAAAAAAATTATAAAAAATTTAGAAAGGTATGAGAAGATTACAAAAATGTGTTGTAGTTAGGTATAAATAAAATTTAAGAATGAACAAAAGATACATATAATAAAATATTATAATTTCAAATTAGAAATTAAAAATACAAAAATTATCCTCTTCACAGAGCAATGAAAAAATTAATATTAGAATGTATATGTGCGTGATTTGGGGGGAAGATGAAAAATTATTTATTTAAGTAATCCATCAACATAATTTGTATGGTAGTTCTGGAGCATAATTTTGCTGTACATTGTAACCCATAAAACCGACCGGTAGAATGACATTGAACTTAACAATGTGTAAAGAGCTCGCTCGTAGAATAACATTTGTTTGCCTTTTCTAAATGCGGGTCTCCGGCGATTGGAAGCTTTACATGTCGCCTCGATATACTTAAATCGATTTAAGAGACATCGGTGGCGAATCGCGCGGTGGTCCTCCATCGTTGGTCGATAATAATGTCCGGAAAAACGCCGAGGGCGATATAATAAATCGAAAATCCACTTGTTGTAAGTGTGTTCGTGTGCCACCGACGCACACTTATAGCCAAACGCATATCCCGTCCACTCTCAAACGACGAGAACGTTTAACTGCATTCCAATAAATAACTTTTATGTGAACCGCGGCGTCGTTCTCTCGCGAAGATTTAAGAACGGTAGTAGTTTAGGAGACAAGTTCTGGGGTGATTCGCTCCGCGAGCTCCCTAATTTCTATTTCCGCCATGACGTCACGGTTTCTCTCGCTCCCGTGAGCATCCCTTGAGCATCGCGGAAGTCGTTACGCGGTTGCATGAGGGTGACTTTTGTGTTCCGTGACGATGACCGCGTTTTTTCTTCCGTGCTGGTTTTGGCGTATATGGGGGGGATCTCGTTACCATCGCGTCGATGATTAATAGCTAAGTAATTTTAGTAACAAAATTACGTCAAACATTTTTTTATGATAAAGAATAGCTTCTTCGTAAATTTCAAATTAATCCCGACAGGGGAGATCACAGTAGTGTCATTCTGTTATTCTTATTATTTTCTTTGAAATAAAGTTTTGATATAAAAAAATATTTTTCCTTAAAAAACGCTTGCCGACAATTCGTTTACCGCGTTTACAAGCTCTCGCGGTATTGTCGAAATGAAAACTTGGCTGTAGTGTAAATAACGCCGCGAGGACGATTGATTGAAGGGAGTGATGGTCAGTTTCGTTTTAGTTTCGCGAATGATGGTTAGATTTCGATAAACGAATCGGGAACGACCGTTTGTCACATGAAGCCGGCTATTTGAGAGAACGTCGCGAACTAACCTTTTTTATGATGCTATTTGATTGATTGTAACGTAAAAGATACATAGAAAAACTAAAAATATTATACGCGTATGACCAAAATTCATTGTTATTGAAAAATTAATTTTCAGGAATTTTATTATTAATTACACATTTTTTGGAGAGCTGAAAGTTTTAACGGTCTATTTAATTTTGAAAGCAACACAACTTTTCCAACATGTTACATGTTATGACCGCATAACAATAACTCTTAACGTTAAAATAGACTTTTTATAACTTTAAGATCTTTTTATAACTTTAAAATCTTCTTTTCAAATTTATCTTAAAATTTTCAGGAAATATCAAAGTTTTATGGATATCTAAAAGATGTCTGTAGATATCTGAACGACATCTTAAAAGATATTTCTAAGAGCTTTATTAATAAGAAATCTTTTAAATTTCAAATGTCTTTTAAGACATCCTTAGATATCTAAATAATATCTTAAAAAAAAAAATGTTGCATAAGATATTTTTTAGATCGCTAAAAGATATCTTTTCGAAACTTTCCGAGAAAATGTAAGACATCTCAAGACATAGTAACATAGTTTATCTAGAATCTAAAAGATATCATTTTGTTTATGTGAGTTGCGATTTAATAAAACATTTTGAAAAAATAAAACTGCGTGTAGCATAAAAAGTAATTGAAAATGATTGAACAGCTTTCTCGGGTTCAAAGGAACTATTTTTTTTGTGAATTGTATTATTGTTTGACTTTTAGTTTCTAAATTTGAGAGAAAATAGCAAAAAGCCGGGTTTCACGATTATAAACGACGCGCGATTCTACCATCCGATTAATTATTCGTATTCGTAATTTGATATTCCGTGCGCGCGACCCAATATTCGTGCACAGCCGCGAAATAACGATCGAATGGTTTCCAAACGCCGCGAACAATAAACCGGATTAATGTCGCTCCATTCTTGCGGCAATTAATGTACTAGTTTTGTCGCAGGTATAATGCAGAGGTGTTGGTAATATGGGAATAATTATTTAAGGGTGTAATCGTATGGTTGATCGAATTTTATATCTTTGTCTCCATTATAAAACAAGTTTGAATAAACATCAACAGTAGGTAGTGGCAAAGTGGCGCAACAGTTAATTGATCAATTCGAAGTCGAATTGCCGGTACAACGATTCCAAGAATTCTTTATCTTTTCAATTGAAACTTTTGTCTGGGCGCGCAATTGTAAGATAGAGTGAAATGAAAACTTCTTTGTATTGACTTTGCTTTTGATTATCGATTGTTATTTTAAATACTGATTTGTTAGTTTTAAATAAACTTGACAATTTCGCGTACTCTTCTTTTATAAGATTTTTTAAAAGATAAAATTAGTTTTAAAAAATAGATTTAACTGCCTTTTTGAGAAAAGAAGAAAAGGAGAAGTCGCTCTCTTGTATTCTATTAGTATCTAAATTAGATTTTGCTTTAACTTTATTTATGAAACTTATTACTAATTTTGAATTTTATTCATTTATTTTACAGGTGACCTAGTGATTTTATCCAGTAGTACATAGAAAATCGGAAATTTTGTATTTGTGGCGAAGATTGGCGATTTTAGGTAAGTGAGATAAATATTATATAATTATGATATTAAAATACAAAAATAGAAAAATTGAAATCTCTTTAGAGTCTATGAGGGAAATATAGATCGCATTCTTTTATTCAAATACCTGATTCTACTTAATATAGCATCATTAATATCATTATTTAAGCGATTAAAGGGGCCATAGATAGATATTATTCATGAACAACTTTTTGTTTAATCTGTTATTTGCTAAATGAGATTGAGATTCGCCCTTCTTCCCTTCGACTCCCCGTCGGCTCCCATTATTGTTTTCCGGCTGTGGACATGGCGGAGGAAAAGCAGACGTCTATTCGCGAGAAGCGGACGAAACATCTGGCCGAGGAAATTTAATTTCTAAGCTTTAGCTCGTTCTCTCTCTCTGCACTCTCGCTTAGCGCTAATTCCTCGCCCTTTGTAACTCGATAAAAATCGACAGCCCCCTGTCACGCCTCCTCTTAGTCTCTGTATCAGAGAGCAAAAAAAAAATGAAGGCGGAAAGGCGACGATAACGTTCGCCAGTCCCGTTTCCACGCTGATTGGAAATGTTTGTCTCCGGATCGATCTATGATCCAAGTCTGCTCGCCATCCTCCTTCCACCGCCTTCGTCCACCGCCTTCAGCTACCGGAATTTTCTTCGTACTGCGAAAAGCTCTTTCCTACCGAGAATCCACTTCGATCGGTCGTAGGAACAGCTTGCCAATTCTGTCTTTCTCTCTCTCCTTCTTTCATTTATTGGCGGTTTCTGCTGAAAGCCCGAATCGAAAGTGTAAAGAGGGAAAAGGAAAAAGGTAGGAGGCGAGAAAGAGAGAGAGAGAGAGAGAGAGAGAGAGAGAGAGCGAGGAGAAAGATTACGGATGTTTGAAACTTATTTGTGTAAGGTTCGAGAGAGCCGCGGGCGCGCTATCAATTGGAACGACCGTCAATGTCGTCTTCGTCCTGACGTTGTTTTTGAATTTCTTTGCGTCTTAAGTTTTACGAACTACGAATATCCCGTTTTCTCTGGGCCTCGATTTCGTGTGTTGCATTTCATTGCCGGAAGAGCTCATGAAAGAAAAGTTTTCTATCCGTTTTATATCCCGTGGAACATAGAAATACGTGATAAAGTGATAAATATCGATGTGTAAATAGATCAATTTGGGATATAATGGATAAGAAGATTAATAGATAGAATTATATAAATATTACATATAATAATATATAGATGTATATGATTGAATTAGATATTGTCCTTTTAAATCGAGCAATTGCATATGTGAAACGTTTCGAGAATGGGAAAGAAAACAAAAAGCAAATAGCGACCTAGATTTTTGAGATCCTTTTTCGAACCAGTAAAGCTGGAAGACGCGAAACACATCGAATAGGGCGAACCGTCCGGAAGAGTGCATTCGCTTTCACACGGGATATAAAATGTTAGAATTTTCATCAAAAGCACTGTTTGTAAATAACGAATGGAAATAAAAAGTGAAACGGAGAGATAAAGATAGATAGATAGAGAGAGAGAGAGAGAGAGAGAGAGAGAGAACGGACAGGGATGGGGAAGGAGGAGAAGAAAAGAGTTTGAAAAGGATGATGCAGAAAAAATTAATTTTTCCGCACGTGACATCCTTTGAGATAGCTTAGCGAGAAATCCGCGATGCAGTCACCTCCGGCGAGGCCTGCCTTTGCATTCTTCCCTTCCTCTCTTTTTCCCGCATTCCCCTTTACGCTGCTGTTTTTCCTTAATGATCCGAAGGGGTCATCCTTCTCGCCCTCGGGCCGACTAATGTCTTTGTCATGTTGACTGTCGACAAATCGCCCTTTGAAGCGAGCTTTCCTCCCATTCTTTCTACATCACCCCTCATATCCTCCCCATGTATCTTCCACCCTCATTTCCCCTTCGCATACGTCATTTCGTGATTTCTTTTTAGAGTGGCCGCGACTAGGATTTTTCGTATAAGCCGAGAAGGGAAACGGATGAAATGTAGGCCGAAGGTGAAAAAGGGAGAGCTGGGTATCACGCGCATCCACTGCGAAAAGTCTCCACCCTTATTTCCAGAAGGCAGCAAGCAGGAAATCAGCAGCGAGCGAATGGCTAGAATCAGATTCTACCGGGCCTTCCTTCTTTTTTTCCTCTTTCCTTTCCGGGGCGGAGTGTTTAAAGCCCGTGAAATGGGCCGTCTCCCTCTCCTCCCTATTTCCCTTGCTCTGGTTCGCCGATTTTCTTGCTCTCTCCCTTTCGCTTTCGCTTACCCTGCAGGCTGAACTTGGATTCAGGGGTTGCTTCTCGCTAATGGCTAGTAGTTTCTCCCGAGGCTCCTGAAGGTTTTTTTGGGGTACCGAACTTGCGGTTGCTGAAAATTTTAATTGCACCGTTGGCTACCTCGCTCTTTATCTCGTGCACGCATTACTCGATGTTTAAATTCTACTGGATGTTTTACCACAAATTTCACGTCTCTCTGAAATTCTTGACTGCGGGAAGAGAATTTCGAAAAACTCTCCTTTCCTCCTTCCTTCCTTCTCTCTTTTTTTCTCTCTTTCTCTCGCGTTGAAACCTAAAATTATGAATATTCCTAAAATTCTGAAAATTACTCTTAAAATATCGCTCAAATTAAAAAATTTTTGAAATTCTCTTAGTTTTCATAAAAAAAAAAGAAATATTTTCGATTTGGAACCTTCTCTACTCTTATATTTAATTGAAATGAGATTATAAAAATAATTTTGGAAAATAAAACATTTGAATCGGTGCAACTCAGAAGAAGAAATTAAACACCATCGGTCAAGTATTGGTGCACTGATATCTATTATTAAAGTGTTGAGGAATATTAGTTTCTGTCCATTAGAACACAGTAGCCTCTTCCAATTACATAGACGTTCTTCACAATTACATTCGGCCACGTTCCAAATCGCAGGTTCATCGATCTCAGAATTTCGTATTGGCCACGGATATTGTTCTGAAATAACGCCTGCCTCTTCAATCCATCTCCGCGGCGGTTATGATCGATTGCGTTTAAGCCGGGCGAAGGAAAGAGAGACGCGGATAATACCGCGCGCCGTTCTTAAATTGCGATTTATATTTCGAACTTTTACAAAACAACGATTCGTGCTTCGGATCTAGTTTTCGTCTCATGTTCTTCTTTTCGTTTGTCAACCATTACTTATAATTTTGAAGTTACAATGTGGAAACCTATTCTTTCCATATAGATTTGTTATTTGGATAAATATGTTACTGTTATTATATATATATTTATATCTTATTATAATTTCTTACACATACAGAGGAGAAGGTGGTATTATGACCATCCATTTACATTTTATACAATAACTTTATCAATATTTTTAATTAAAAGTTTAACGATTCAACTCATCAAACTTCAATAGATTCTACAGTCAAAGTTATGACTTATACTTGTTATATTCAATATAATATTTATTATACTGAATATTACTTATAAAAATATAGCGACATTGCATAATGGATCGAAGAGGAACAAAAGTGATAATATGGTCCTCTACAAAAATAAATTTCAATAATTGGTTTTAATTAAAAAAAAAATACAATGTTTTGTTATAAAATTATATATTTTTAATCAAAATATTATAAAGAGAAAATATTACAGGATGTGGAAATGTACGTACACATAAGCCTTCTGCATATAGACTGCAGTATTGAAAACCTATAATACATGTAATGTAAATTATAATGCATATAATGTAAACTATGGATGAGCAAAACTACATTCAATTTATTAGGTAATTACTTTGATATAAAAAACTTTAAAAAAGAGGTTGTATTAGGTCTGTTGAGACTTAGTATGCATAAGAACTCACATTAGGAAAATTTCATATTATTGTTTGCATAACTTTAAATGTGTACCGAATAAAAAGTTAAATAACAAAAAAAACACTTAATTTTACATTCGTGTAATAATTCAAGTTTAAAAAGAATAAGAAAGTATGTGTAATTAAATGTTAAAATGTACTTTGAAAAAGTTTCGAAATGCTCGAAAATAAAAATGCCTTGTAACAAATGTCGACTACTGTGTATTGGCACATAAACGCCATTACATACGCTAAGCTACTAAACAAAGGATACCATAAATAGTTACTAAAATTCGTTATCTAATAACAGAGATAACTTAAGTGGTCATAGTATCTTTTCTTCTATTTATATTTATAGATATTATAGGTACACAAAAGGAGATGAGAGAATATATTATATATTCTTTCTTTCTCTTACACATAAGTACAAATATTATTCATAGAGAAATATAGATTTTATTTCATTAATTTTTATGCGTATTAAATGTATATTTCTTAATCTATAAAAATAACTTGTCCCAATACAGAAAGCCAATTTACTTTTTTCATTGACTTAAATTCAATATGGGAGAAAATTATTAACATGAGTTTATTGATGATAAATTTTAACAAAAATCATTTTATAAATTAATTGTTTTATAAAATAATTTTGATCTGACAAGCCAAAAAATAATCATCGTTTGTTTGGATTCCTCTTTGCGCGTTTGTGGAATAGAATGGAGAAAACACGAAATCCCGATAACGCTGATGTCCAATTAGTTAAAAGTTGATCGTATTTATTTCCACGGTACTTTTATCAGGAGTATCTTCGTTTTTATTTTGCTAAATCAATATTATTCAAAATGTTTTGTATGTTAATTTTGCACGTTTATTGTTTAGGCAACTCAACTGCATGGAAATTTATTTACAATTTCTTTATTAAACATTCCAAATTTAAACGCTCTCTCTTAGTATTATAACTTATTATGCCTAATAATACTATTTTATTTTATAAATATTTAATACTTGATTAAATGAATATAGTACAAATTATTTTTATTCTGTTCTTTACTGTATCTACATTTCCATGTTATTGCATTAAAGATAATATTAATTAAACAAAATACTAAAAGAAATTTAATTAAAATGGAATATATTTATTTTTAAGAGAATAATTTTAACAGAAGGTTATATTGTTCAATATTCAATTTAATCTTTTTTTTTGCTAAGGCAATAAGCGTATAAAGGATCTAATGTGTGATGATTTAATCCTGAACAATTATCAAATTGCAATCCAACTGAGAATTGAATACCGATGAGATATTGGGCTCAATGTCCACTTTTAATATTTAATATCGAACTGGTACTAGATGCCAATACTGGTATAGTACTAATGGAATACTGGGATAAAACTGGCTCAAGGCTTAAAATACAGTATTATTATGATATAGGATTACAGTCTCTTTCTTTCTCTCTTTCTCTCTCATTTATTCATTCATAAATAATTGACAAAAATTGACATCGATTCTCTATGACATATATTCTCTCGCAATAATTCTTCATTGTAACAGTAATAATTCTGTACCAAAAATCACGCGATATCAATTCTCTATTGCAACAGTAGCAAATAACGTATTGAAGCTAATTCTTAATACAACTTACTACGACTATAATAATACATAGTCTGTCCCAAAAGTAATAAGACTATTTTTGGTCAGTCAAAAGGGTTGGGGGATGGATCTATTGGTTGGGGATGTCAGGTATATATACGGTTTGATGCAACTCGGTTGCCTCTGAGCCTTTCAGCGTTCGCATCGCCAACAAAGTGAGAAGCAGTTTTAGTGTCGCGTCACGGTTGAAAACGCAGCGCAGTTTGGAGCAGCGGTACGCGATAAAATTTTGCGTCAAACTCGGTAAATCCGCTACACGCTTGAGAAAAAGAGTCGCACGCGTCCGTCCTCAGACACCTCGCAGACACCTGGTTTCTCCACCACGACAACGCGCCAAGTCACTCATTGCCGCAAATGAGGGAATTTCTGGCCAAGAAAAATGTGGCAACGCATTTCCACCCATCGTACAGTCCGGACCTGGCTCCCGCCGATTTCTTTTTGTTCCCGAGGCTCCAATTCAACCTGAAAGGACACCGTTTTGGGAAAATTGAAAAGATCCAAGCAGCCGCGACGAGTGCTCTGAAAGGCATCTCAGGTCAAAACTTCCTGCGCTGCTACGAATAGTGGCAGCAACGTTGAAGCTGCTGTATTGAGGTTTAAAGATGCTACTTTGAAGAATATTAAGTACATTTGAACCTACACTGAAAAAAAGTCTGGTTATAACTACCAAATGTATAGTGAAATAGTATCAATAAAATATTTTGTCAATATAACCAAAAATAATTTTATTTTACTAAATGTTTAGTAAGTATTATCAAATCTGGTATAAGTTACTATATATTTAGAAAAGTAAAATTATTTTTGGTTACATTGACCAAATATTTAATTGATATCTGCTATTTCACTATACATTTGGTAGGTATAACCAGTCTTTTTTCAGTGTATTTTCAATAAAAACAATTTTTCCAGAATTAGTCTTATTATTTTTGGGACAGATCATGTTTTTTACAAAAAATCAGTGATTTTCAACACATTGTAACAGTTCTTTAAAGATTCTGAAAGCTTGCTCTAATACGGAAGGAAAAGAATGTCAATTTACGCGGTTGTATTACTTACAATGCACTTCGTAATATTCTTTTTACGGAAGACAGTTTAGTCACGCGCCTCTTTGACGGCGGAGTCCCTGTTTCGCGCTAGGAGACAATTTTTCAGTACAAACGTACCGAAAATCTACCGGCATATACTGGTTCAGTGTCAATGTTCGAAACATTCCTTTTTTTTTATCAATTTCAGTATGGACATAGTATTAAAAATCTACTAGAGTATACTGGATCAGTATTCAATACCAATTCACATATTGGACTAGTATCATGACATTATTATTATTGTCAATGCTGTTTTAGTACAGAATCAATATTGAAATATTAAATATTATAACTTTTTTTCTGCACAAAATCTCGAAAGAATTCAACATTGGTTTAATGTATTCTATTCCCACTTAGGAATCGCTAAACTGTCGTTATGAATTATGTTATAAATATATATATTTTCTTAATGCACTGAAAAGTCATTACGTTTAGAAATTAGACAGATTTATGTATTTTTCTAATCAGAACTGTATAGTCAGCATGCAGATCGTAAGGTACGTTTGATCGGTTACAGAAACTCTTCCGAAAGGGAAAAATTGCGGCAGATATTCCAGTCATGCATATACTATGCGCATCGATCGGATTGTGAATAGAAACGCCATAGCTAAATCGCCAGTCGAGCAAAAATAGCTATCGGGTATGAAATACTTTCGCCATTACTATCGCGCGACATATATAGACATTGCCAGGTGTATAGCAGAGATCGCACGAAAAATCGGAATACGGCACGGAACGAGATGTGGAATAAATATTCCACGCGGAGAGTTACAGCTACCGGGCTTGTAATCCCTAACGAACCGAAAATATCCATATTTCCGGCCGATCGGCAAAAGCGTCGAAACGTCGCTTCCTCCATTAGCGAATCGATCCGATCGAATATCGCAAAGTCGAATACCGCGCGGAGACCGACGATTGAAGCGTGAACAACGTCGTCGAAGCCGGAACAATGATGTAATCGACTAGAAGGTAGAATCTCCGTTAGCGGAAGCTCCATTATTCGAATGTCCAACTATTTCAATATTCCGTGTTCTGTTATCCGCATGAAATAGCTACATATAGACTATCTTCTTTCCCGTTAAAATAGTAATATTTCACACAATATTTATTTTCTAGAGATGAAGATACGTATTCAGTTTTGAAAGTTTGTGATATTATAGTATAAGAAGTGGGATGATTTTAAGCGTAAAAATGATTCTATTATAAGAAAAATGATATGACATACGACATTTCAAGATATGATGATGAAAATATCAAGATCAAGCCAAAATCAACGTTTTTCGTTCTTCTCAAAACCAAACCTTTTTTGTCTAAAATATTTTCTGCTAGGTACGTTTAATTTAAGTTATTTAAGAGATAAAATGTTTTGATATTTTAACTGCTCTTCCGTACATATTTTTTGTAACCACGCTAAAGCAACTCAAATTTTTTACAAGAGTATGTTTCGGTGTTAGCGAAACGTTTGTAAATTTTTAAGTTATGGTAAATTTATGGAAAGACTTCGTAGAAAATTAGAAAATATATGTAACGTAGGTACTTTAAAATTATTATGGGAAACACGATGTTATAAAAGCAATTTGTGTCATAATTCCATATTTAAGAAGGGTCACGCGCGCGTGCACACACCACACACACAGAAATGAATATATACCAAATATGTTATCTTTGAGATATCAATTTGAAAATATATTTTTGATATTTAAATCTTTTTAGTTTTGAACTTTCTGTATTTAATTAAAACAACTCACAAAAAAATATGAAGACTTTTACTGAATTTTTTCAATTATATATTTTTCACAAAAAAATAATTGAAAAAGAATCGATCTAAAATTGACATTTCATTTGAAATAACATGATAAATAGATTCAAGAAGTTTTACACATTGTCGTGACATCGTGAATCTGCTAGATCGTACAAAATAAAGAGAGAGGTAAATCTGATTTCTTTTTTCGGATTATAAGTCATGTAAGCGGCGAAAAACACGAAAAGGTAACTACACTGTAATCCCTCGGCAGAGAGATGTACTTCTCGCGGACTGAGAACACGGAAAATTGTGTGCCAGAGAGATAGGTATGTATATCCACGGTGTCGTGGTCACACACGGGATTACCCGTCGTTTGACTCGCCGAGAGATGCAAATCCACGGAGAACGCGCACATGTCGAGTTGCATTCGACGGTATTTAACCGTCCAGCGCGAATACAGCTTTACGACTTCGCAATAGTAATTCGAATGCTCTAGTTATATCACTGTCGAAATATCACACCTGTGTCGTCTATTAGTTTACTATCAAAAGTTTGCCGGTTTTATTAAATTTTGTTTTGAATAAAGTAAGAGTATAAATTTTCATTTAGGTTGAATGTAAAAGATGAATCGTAAAGAGAGATAGAGAGAGAGAGAGAGAGAGAGAGAGAGAGAGAGAGAGAAAGAAAGAGAATTTATATAAAATTCATATAGTGAGTGTAAAAAGTATTCATACGGAGGATATTTTTTAAAACCTTATTTTTAAAAAGTAAACATTAATTAGTAACTTATACAAACGAGTACACATGTGTATGTGTGTTCACAGGGTGTGTTTGTAAATTCTGTTCTCATCTCCTATATTTCGGAAATGGTTCAAAATTGTGAAAAGCCACGAAATACGTATTTGATCTCTCATTTCGAGGGGCTACTCCACCCTTCTAATCCCCTTAAAACAGTAGCCTCTCGAAATGATCGAATACGTATTTCGTGGTTTTTCACAATTGTGAACCTTTTCCGTAATATAAGGGATGGGAATAGACATATTACAGATACCTATATGTATATACAATTGATTATACTTGTTATTAATAAATTGTTAATTAATATTTATTTTTTAAAAATAAGGTTTTAAAAAGTATTTCCTGTACGAATAATTTTTACATTTATTGTATGCACTAAAATCGAGAAAAGAAATCAAAAATAATGAAGAATTAATATCGCGACGTCTGGAAAATGGAAAATGGAAAGGGGGTCTTTAAAGATCGTGCACTCGTCAGGCTTTCGAATTTAGAAATACCACTTAAAGGTCATCGATATTCCATGGCGGTGCCGTGGCTAAAACGACGTGAAAAATTCACGACCAGATACGTGAATTGCCAATGTGTCTCGCTACGCAGATACTAAGTGCCTCATGAAAGATAAATATTTATAATCGTGTTGAAATAAAGGCTTTGTCCGTGCCTACAAACGGCGTACTGAATAATCTTGAATCGTCGCGTCGACTTCATTACACGCTAGATTCATGCAAAAGATTTGTTTTTCTGTTAAGTTCTGTTTTAAATAGTATTAGGAGCACGAAGTTTCTTCGAAAGAAGATTGAGAAGAAACTTCTTTCTGGGCGGAAGCAGTGTATTGAAACTAAAGGTAATGACAACAAAACACCTCTATATGCCCGAATTCTTTCGCTTAATTTATATGTATTCGCAATGTGGCATTTTTCGCTATGCTAAAACCAATTTAATTTTATGAAATGAAATGATATTGCCTTTACTTACATAAATACGTTCTTGAGTTTATGGCAAAGTGGCAGTTATCGCTTGCGACTGTAATTTCTCAAGTTCTGACGTTGAATCTGATGCCTTTAATGACTAACGCACTAATTACGTCGCGTTCGACATCAGTTGCGCGATATATCGCGCGTCGCAATTAGCGAGACGGATCGTTTCTCGCGCGAGATATTATCCTGGCATTGCATAATGTGGACCGATTAATAATCACTAGGCGATACCATTATTGATTGTTAGTTATCATCAATATATTAAGCTATGCGCGCGCGCGCTTTACTAAACGCTTTTGCATTTGCAAAACTTGTATGTTTTGTAATCCGTAAACTGAGTATAAGCGCGGTGCACTTTATGCTGTAACACTTTGAAAAACGACGAAGATCGAACAAGCAAGTGAGAACACACCGTAAATTTTAACGCTCTCGCATTCACGTTACGCTTACAACACAGTAGTTTCGCAATAAATTTTACGCGAGCACACGTATAAAATTTATAAAAATATATGAATTGTATTAATGAATTGATTCAATTATAGTTAAATCTGTTTCTTTTTACTTATTATGAAACAGAAATAAATTTAAAATGGTGAAATAAAAAAGAGAATGTTTGTATAAAGAGATTAAAAAATTTATAATCAATTTAATTATTGTAATTTAAGTTATCGAAAAAAGTTATATGCACAATAAAAATT
>QKQZ01052066.1:0-19872 GCA_003595255.1 Solenopsis fugax
AAATATTAATTTGTTTGATGAGGCATATTATAATTGTTTTGAGTAATCTAACATTTAAAATTAACGAATTTCAAATTTAATGTGAATAAAATGCTTGTCAAAATTAATATTTATCTTACCTTATGTTAATTTAATATTAACATAACTTTTGACTAGTTAGTTTTTTATTCATATAACTTTTAATGTAATTAAATTAATTTTATAAACCATTAACTTAATTTAGTTTAACAATTTATTAACTTATCCACCCCAGTTGATTTAACACTAATTTTTTTCTATATGAGTGGATCTTGATGAAACTAGTAGAGTTTCTGATTATTATAAATATTATAATAGAACTCGGTATCTTATAATCAGAACCTTTGATAGATTTTATTATAATAATCTGGTAATTACTACAATATTTCTGATTCATTTTGAACCGACGTATCGGTTGATTCAATCAGTTTTTAAACAACGCAACAAAACCTTATTTTTTTCGGTGCATTTATATTTCTATTTAATTTTTGATTAAATAGAAATATAAGATTATATCACTGTATATTAACAAAAAGAGATGATATTATATGACATTATATGGGAATAATGAGATTCCTCGATAACAGGAGCTTTATTATCACATTATCAGAATCACCTAAAATAAAAGCTGCTAACTGCCTAAGTGTAATATCAAAACTACGTGACTAACTATTCACACTTGCATAAACTTTGAATGCACAATAAAACTAAAAGAAATTAAACTAAGAGAAAAGAAACTTATTTTTCAAATTTTGCAGGTAACTTCCATATACGACTTAGAAACTGTATACAAAGTTTTAATTGTTTTAAGAATGAGTCTCTCTTAGAAAGAAAGTCATGAGTAAATTAATTTTGAGGAGTTCACCTTCGAAATTAATTTTCTCATGATTTTCCTTCTAAAAAGGACTCATTCTTAAAATTTTGCACACAATTTCTAGATAATATGTGGAAGATACATGCAAAGTTTGAAGAATAAGTTCCTCTTAGAAAAAAAATTAATTTCAAAGGTAACCTTTTTAACGATTAAATTAAAGAAAACCTGTGAATACATTTTATTATTACCAAAACATTACCAAAAGTCACGGTGCATAGTTCAAAAGAATTAGAAAATGTATTTAAAATTGTTCGCACTAAGATAGTACTATGACTATATACTAGTCCTCTCTCAATTTAAATTGTATTATCAAAATATTAGTCTGAAATATAATAAAAAATAATTAAATGTACAAGTTCAAATAAATCAATCGAAGTAAAGTTTCTTTTCTTATTGGAAACAATAAAATCAGAAAACATATTTTAAATCTTATTAATTATAGTTCTAAACAATGAAGAGAAGATTGACATATTTAGATTTTTAGATTATTGAAAAGGTTAGATCATCAAATTAATATTGCCAAAATAAATAACAACAAATAAGAAATAAGATATTGGAATTAAAACATAGTCATTTTATAAAAATATAATTATCTACAAAATTTGAAAAAAAAGGATTAGTTCAAATTATTCACATATTCCATATCTGAAATAAAAATTTTATTTGCTTTCTTTCCATTATTAAATTATTATTTTATTAATATTTATTTTCACATATATAGAAATAATAAATATTTTAATAAATAGTTAACATATTAATCTTCATATCCAAAGTTTCTACATTAACAGAATCAAATAACTTCAAATGTTATAGGTTTATTAACAAAAAGAAAGATTATACAATACATGAAAAATATATAATCAAAAACCTAATAAATCTACATGTGTCTTGAACTCTTCTTGTATTCGTCTCTCGATTCCTGGCAATATTATATTGTCTGCAGTTATGTTAAAACTAACATATACTGGTTTGCCAAGTTTCATGCTTAATCTCTTAGCCATATTTGTGGATGTGGCATCTGCTACAGAACCCATGATCTTGGTCGTAATGGGCTGTCTGTCAAAGTTTGATGTAAGAGCAAAAGACAGGTCTTCCATGTTGCAATTAGTAGAATCTCCAATCCACAGATACAGACAATCTTCCATCTTTATTATTTGGCAACTAATACTAATATCGCTGACTTTGGCAACAAAATCGTGAAATTTAAAGCTGCATGGTAGTAACTCCACTTTAGCTCTTTCCTCTGTTGCACTTGTCATCCTTTATCTTGGTTTTTTCACCTATAAATCATATAATTTTTAAGTCAGGTTATTGAAAATGACAAGATAAAACAGCGAAGATAAATAAATAAGATTAGAATAATGCTACACGTTGATACATTAATATATTAGAATTTTATAGATATACTTTGAGACACAATAATATTCCAACTTTTAGTAAATTTTAAATTTATGATTAAATTTCTTTTTTTAGTAATCAGTTGTCTTAAGAAACAAGGTTTCATAAGACAACTTATTTCATTTTAAAATAAATAAGACTTAAATTTATTATAAAGAAAATATCTTCTACAGGTTATAAATTTTTACATGAACTAGACTATGAAAAAAATTCACGATTTATAAGCAATCAGTAGAAATAAAAAATCAATGTTGATTACCTTGATTTTCAAGTAATTGAAATTTATCTGACTTCCAAGAATAGCCAATTAAGTTAACAGTGCAATTTTTATTCTAACATTAATCTTTCACGCTGTCATGACATGATTCAATTGGCACCACTGGCACCAGTGAGAAGTCTGATCGTGATATCTGCTGATAATATGCTGATATCAGTGTTTATTCGTGCACTCTTGGTGCACTCTTCTGCACCCAAGAAAATCGCAGTTGTTGGCACTGCAGTAATAACGGCAAGTAGCTGAAGTAGCTATATACGGTGGAGGAACCACGTGTGTCTCATGTTCTAACCTGTTCTAAATTCTTTCTGCGCTCTCTGTGCTGACAATGTGCACCGTTTTTATAGATAATTAGTTTAATTTTTTTAAATAAACGTACAAGATGTTAACTAAGAATTTATCAATTTTCTGTGAACGAAATCAGAAATATAAGCAGAGATTCTCGCTTTTTGGAGTAAGTACCACTATTTTTAACGCTGTATTTTCTATTATTGTATATTTCTGTAGATCTTCATAATTATTTATTAATTTTAGTTCTTAGTAAATTGTTTAAATAGAATGTGTCTAAAATAAACATAAATTTAATTTTCTACTTATTTCTTTACAGGAATTCAGTAAACTTGAACCTAATAGCATTTTGGAGATATTATGTGAATTTTTTATGCGACCGGAGTGTACAAAAGATGTTGCAGATTGTTTTCCAGAATTGTTACCAGCGCTTGTTTCGGTAGCAATACCTGTAGACGACATAAAATCGTCAGCATTGATAGACAAGGATGTTATTCATCGATTGAATTGTGTTGTACTAGGAAAGCTGCTTGATGTTAATCAAGATTTACTAGTGTATGTGATTGTTACATCAGTATATGCATGCTGCATAAAATTTCTACATAAGCTTTTTAAAGTTTATGACATTGTGCAATATGTTTGATTATAGGAGATTAATAAGCAAGAAGTTTTAATTTAAGCTCATTCTACAGTTGCATAAACGTGGTTGTAGAGTGGTTGTAAGATGCATTTGTAAGCTGCTGTTACAGTTGTAAAGTACGTTGTAGGAAAGGTTCAAACTTCATCTTTACAATCAATGCTGTTGTAAACGTGGAAGATGAAGTTGACTGTCTCTTACAATGTACTTCATAACTGTAACAGTCGCTTACAACTGCATTTACAACCACTTTACAATTACGTTTACACAATTTTAGAATGGGCTTTATGTTCTATATGAAATTTCTTTGTTTATAATTGATATTCACATGCAAGTGATATGGATTTATATTAAATGTTATAAAGTATTAAAATTTTGTAACTGTAAATATTAACTATTTACTTTCTAATTTGAGAATTAAATGTTGAATTTTTTAGCATTTCCTGTTTATTGTAAAAAATTAAGAATATTATTTTCTTATTTCAGATTTGTCTTACATTACTTTGATGTTAACCCAGCTCCATTTGAACTTTTTGATCATTCTCCTGATACAGTTACACCCTCAAAGAGACAAAACAAAAGAAAACTTCCATATATCTCAGAAGTTTCTGAATATGACATTGTTGTCGCGTGCCATAGTATCTTGCGGTCTGCCATTAGCCATTTCAAGCACAAATGGAATTGGTCTAGGTTTTACAAATATTTAACGAATGCAGATGATAGAGTAAAGTGGTAAGTATTTTGCAAATTTAACAAAAACTTTTCAGAAGATATGCAGTATATTCCAAGATTATTTTAATTAATTGACTATATATGTTTGTATAAATTGTATAAATGTTTATAAACCATCTACGAGAGGTTTGTTAATTTGATTTCAGGATTGCCTTAAAATGTATAGCAATAGTTTTGAACATGTCTGAATCGACGAGATTGTCATGCACACAAACGTTTATTTCAAATTTTGAAAGATTTTTAATTGATTATGAAGACAAGGGCGTGAATACTAGTATTACCTGTGCCAGCTTTGAGTCAGTGGAAGACACAATTAAAAATATCTCGTTTGTCGAATCTGTCGGTGGCATTTTATTGCCCACTCTCGGCAGAAAACAGAGCAACTATAACTTAGTTTCGGTTCCTTCCACGAGAAAAAATCTGCAGAGTTTGGCCATAGCTGTTTGTTCCAGAAAATGTATCTGCTTGCAAGGACCAGTTGGTTGCGGTAAGACGGCTCTCGTGGAGTATTTAGCTGGAATCACTGGACACGATGCATCAAATTTTGTTAAAGTGCAACTGGGCGATCAGACCGACTCGAAGATGCTGCTGGGGATGTACAGATGTACCGACGTGCCCGGTGAATTTGTCTGGCAACCAGGTGTTCTCACGCAAGCAGTTATTGCTGGCAAATGGCTGCTCTTAGAGGATGTGGATAGTGCTGCCCTTGATGTAGCCAGTGTCTTAAGTAATCTGATGGAAACCGGAACGCTCTGCGTACCCGGCTATCGTGATACTATTTACGCGAACAGCGGATTCCAGTTGTTTGTTACTCAGCGATTGATGATGTCCACTACGGGCATTCAAAAACACGTCACGGGATCCTCGAGTTTGTTACAAAAACATTGGCTGTGCCTAAACGTAGAACCTCTATCCAAGGATGAATTAGTGACTGTAGTCCAAACGCTGTTTTCAGTATTGAACACCATTGCTACTAGAATAGTGGATGTGTTCCTATTGTTCTCCGTAGGAGATCATAATAGTGAAAGTAACACGAGCGATGTTATACTATCACTAAAGATTGGACGACAGACGTCAACACGAGATTTAATAAAATGGTGTTCCAGAGCTGTCGTTAATTTTGATGTTTCATCACCGGATTCTGCATTAAAAATATTTCAGGACGCTCTAGATGTTTTTTGCTGTTCGGTACCTAATCAAGGTATTAGTCTCTCTAATTCTGTTTAAATATATAAAATATATGTTTATTTATTAAATTTTTTTACTTATGAATTGTTTATATATGAATTTATAGATATTTATAAATTTTTGTTTTTTATTTTTTCTTTTTTTGTAACATTTAAAAATACTCTTGGTATTAAATATTATATTGTTAATTGTAATATCTCTTTCTAGAGCAACGGTTAAATTTGGCAATAGCGGTAGCTGATAAACTTGGTATTATAAGAACGAAGGCGGAACACTTTTGCAATGTGCATAAGCCATCCATAGCCTTACTTCCTGAGCTTCTGATAGCGGGCAGAGCGAAATTGACTCGTAAGAAAGCGCAATACGCGAGAATAGATATAGAAAAAATTAATTTCTCTTTTACAAGACCCTCCGCGTGCTTGCTGGAGCGCATAGCTAGCTGCGTCATGCAAACAGAGCCCGTGCTATTAGTCGGCGAGACTGGTACCGGTAAAACGAGTTCGATACAATACCTAGCGAGAAGCACTGGTCATAGATTGATAATCATAAATATGAATCAGCAGAGCGAGAGCGCGGATTTATTAGGTGGCTATAAGCCAGTAGATCTCAAGTTTTTGATCTCACCTATTCGGGAAGAGTTTGTGATCCTCTTTCGCTCTTATTTCATGATCGAACCGAATAGGAAATTCCTCGAACACATCGCTCTGTGTTACAAGCAGCAGAAGTGGAAGAAGCTTGTTGCTTTGATGAATCACAGTGCAGATGCCGCTGTGAAGAGATTGAAAGAAAAATGCGAAAAGTACCTCGATAATACGTTCAAGAAAGATACTTCGAAACATTCCAAACGTGACAAAAATTCTCAAGAGAAATCGAATCAGGGCAACATTCAGGCTGATATAGATATGCTGAGAAAGTGGGAAAAGATGTTGGAGAAACTGAACAAGCTAGGAACTCAGGTGAAGAGTCAGTATGCGCTGGCATTCTCCTTTATAGAAGGGAGTTTGGTCAGGGCCTTGCGAGATGGTTATTGGGTTCTTTTGGATGAAATTAATCTGGCGAACGCGGAGACCTTGGAATGTCTCTCCGGTTTGTTGGAAGGTTCCTCGAAGTCTCTTTCGCTACTGGAGCGCGGTGATGCAGAACCGGTGAAAAGGCATCCCGACTTCGCGATATTCGCCTGTATGAATCCGGCCACGGACGTCGGCAAGAGAGACCTACCGGTCGGTTTGAGGAACAGATTTACCGAGTTTTATATCGACGAGCTGACCGAGCTATTGGATCTTCAGTTACTCGTGAGCTCTTACTTGGCGGAACTAAATCTACCACTGGAAAAACATGAAGCGATCGTGAAATTCTATCTAAATGTGAGAAAAGAGGCTATGAGCACGTTGTTTGACGGCACGGCGCATAAACCACATTACAGTTTGAGAACGCTGTGTCGCGCGTTATACATTTCCGCGTCAAATCCCTGCGGTAATGTTCTGAGATCTTTATACGAAGCCTTTTCTTTGAGTTTCTTAACGCAGCTGGATTACCACTCATATCCGATTGTACAGAGAATGATCGCGAAAGCCATCCTCGATAACAATAACATTAAAGCAGTTCTTGGCACTCCTATACCAAAACCGAGGTGCAGTCCGGAAGAAGAATATGTGTATGTTGAGGGATATTGGGTTCTGCGAGGCAGTCTAACGCCCGAAATACCTAGGAATTACATATTGACTGATTCCGTTAGAAGAAATTTGAAAGATTTAGTGAGAGTCGTGTCGATCGGGAAAATCCCAGTTTTGCTACAGGGCGACACGTCCGTAGGCAAGACCAGTTTGATCACCTATCTGGCGAAGATCACAGGACATATCTGCGTCCGTATAAACAATCACGAACACACGGATTTACAGGAGTACGTTGGAAGTTATATCGCGGATGAGACTGGCAAGCTGGTGTTCAAGGAAGGTGTTTTGGTTGATGCAATGCGCAAAGGATATTGGATTATCTTGGACGAGTTAAATTTAGCCCCGAGCGACGTACTGGAAGCCCTGAATCGGGTACTCGACGACAACAGGGAATTGTTTATACCTGAGACGCAACAGGTAGTAAAAGCGCACGAACATTTCATGCTATTTGCGACACAAAATCCTCCTGGGTTCTACGGCGGTCGAAAAGTTCTGTCGCGAGCGTTCAGGAACCGATTTGTAGAATTGCACTTTGATGAGATACCACCAAACGAGTTACAGATAATACTTAATCAAAGATGCAGTATGTCAGAGTCGTACTGCAAACAAGTAATTAACGTAATGACGGATCTTCAGATAAGGCGTAAGAGCACGGCGGCTTTCGCCGGTAAAAAGGGATTCATAACTCTACGAGATCTATTTCGTTGGGGCGAGAGGTATAGATTGGCGCCAGACGTAGGCGAAAAACTATACGATTGGAGTCAACATCTGGCCGATGAGGGCTACCTCGTTCTCGCGGCTAAAGTCCGCAAAGCTGAAGAAGCGGATGAAATAAGACAAGTAATAAAAAAACATTTAAGGAGGGATGTGGATCCTGATAGCTTGTTTACGTTGAATGACAGGACTTCGCCAGTGACGAGGCATATATTGGAAGAGATCTTGAAGAACAATATCTCCGGCTTCGGCCATATCGTATGGACCTATCACATGTGTCGAATGGCGGTTTTGGTAAAGAAATCCTGCCAGTTCAAAGAACCGGTGTTGCTAGTCGGAGAAACTGGCGGAGGCAAGACTACGGTTTGCCAGCTGATTGCAGCTATCAACGGCCAAGCTATGCGTAGCGTGAACTGCCACATGCACACCGAATCATCCGATTTTCTAGGAAATTTGCGACCTGTTCGAGAACATGCTGAGGATGATCAAAAGCTCTTCGAGTGGGTAGATGGTCCTCTGATAAACGCCATGCGTAACGGCGATCTATTTTTAGCCGACGAAATTTCGTTGGCCGACGATAGCGTTCTGGAACGATTAAATTCACTCTTAGGTAAGCACAAAACAAACTGAATTCTATCGAAAGAAATTATGTCTTCATATATGTGTATGTATGTATGTATGTATGTATGTATGTATGTATGTATGTATGTATGTATGTATGTATGTATGTATGTATACATAATTGTTCTAAAAAAAGATTAGAGTTAAAGAATTCGATCCATTTTACTGTGAAGTTTACTTATGGATAGCAATTATGTGATTTTTTTCTGTAGGGCAGAAATGTGAAAGTAAAAATTTTCATCATTGAGAAAAAATTAAGAAATTTTTTATTTTTCATGTTTCCACTCTAAGGAGAAAGTTACATGATCGCTATCTTAATCTTTCTATATTATCTTTCTATATTAAATCTCCAAACAGAGCCCGAACGTAGTCTCCTATTGGCTGAGAAGGGAATAGAATCTTCGCATGGTGAAGAGAATACCGTGATTGTGGCAGACGAGAAATTTGTGTTCGTCAGCACGATGAATCCCGGTGGTGATTATGGCAAAAAGGAGCTCTCGCCAGCCTTGCGAAATCGCTTCACCGAAGTGTGGTGCGAGGGATGTATAGCCAGGAGCGATCTGCGCGATATAATAATACATAATCTTCGCGCCGATTCGCAAACAATGAGAGAGTTTGTCGCCACTGCAATATTGAAATTCACCGAATGGTTACAAACTACCGAAATAGGCAAAAAGCTCACTGTGAGTATACGAGATGTGCTCACTTGGGTCGATTTTATAAATATATCAACTAGCGGTACTCTGTTATCGAAACTGACAATCGAAGAAGCATATTATCATGGAGCATGTCTCACGTATATTGATAGTCTTGGATCTGGTTCTACGGGTTCGGAGAGGTTAGTATTAATATTAATTTCTTATTGTATTCCAATATCTTAATCTTACATGTAAGAAAAGTGTTCAACCATTCTAATTTTAAGTCTAATAATATTTAATATTTTTTCGATTACATTTGCTTCAATATTAATACTCTATTTATTTTGCTGCAACGAAAGTTTTAATACTCAATAATCAATTGTTATTTTATTTTCAGTGTCAGCAAATTGAAAGATTTTACAGAGGCTGCTCTCCGATTTATTAAGTCGGAAGTTAAAGATACAATAAAATCTGAACTTTACCTGGAAACAGCTGTAATGTATGCAAACGATTTAGATGCTTCAAACGTATTCGGGATATCACCATTTTATATTAAAAAAGGCTCTTCTTGCGAAGATTATGCATTTACGTTCACAACTCCCACTACGACACTGAACACATTAAAGTTATTAAGAGCACTGCAATTAAACAAACCAATTCTTCTGGAAGGAAGTCCAGGCGTAGGAAAAACTAGTCTGGTTTCTGCACTCGCAAAAGCCGCGGGACATACTTTGCTTAGAATCAATTTGAGCGATCAAACGGTATTATAATACAGCACATTTATTTTTATCATATTCTTAAAATATAACTTATTTCATTGGAAAATTAAAATATATGACTATTGCGTCCACAGGACATATCCGATTTGTTTGGTGCCGATCTTCCCGTAGAAGGCGGAAAAGGCGGTCAATTTGCGTGGCGAGATGGTCCATTCTTGCGAGCTTTGCGTGCCGGATATTGGATTCTGCTTGATGAATTAAATCTAGCATCACAATCGGTTCTAGAAGGCCTTAATGCGTGCTTTGATCACAGGGGAGAGGTATACATTCCCGAACTAGGAAAAACGTTTTCAGTCAAATCTGGTACAAGGTTATTCGGTTGTCAAAATCCCTTACGGCAAGGTGGAGCCAGACGAGGCTTGCCTAGATCCTTTTTAAATAGATTTACTCAGGTAATTATATATTTTGGATATAGCATGATACAACGTTATAAAAGTAAACTTTTGTAATCTATAATAAAATCCATTATTCCTGCAGGTTTCCATAGATGCATTAATGGAAGACGATTTGAAGTTTATACTCAATGTGCAATTTCCACAATTTCCTGTAGAATTAATCAATGACATGGTGCAATTTAATAACAAATTAGCGTCGGAAGTTGGCATCGTATGGGGGCACGCCGGATCTCCGTGGGAAATGAATCTACGAGATCTTACCCGATGGTGTGAGACGATTATCGAAGCTGCGTCTAACGAATTTCGTGGCAGTAAACAGTATTTTAATCCAAGTGATAGTATGGAACTTATTTATGTTAATAGAATGAGGACTAATGAAGATCGACAAAAGGTAAATGGGTCGTTATAAAAATATTCAAGAATATCGAAAAATAATAGAGAGAAGAATTTAGAATTGTACTCTGGAAGAAATCACTTCTATATTTATTAAAATATAAAATATGTTGAATTGTAGTATTATTATCTAGCGTTATTTTGGATTTGTTTTACAGGTCTATCAGATGTATCAAGAAATGTTTTCGCTCGAAAAATATCCTCTTCCACCCAATCGACTGCCCATGCACATCACGGCAGACAAACTTTTCATTGGTGACATGACGTTAAACCGAAAAAATTGCAGTGAGCCACAGGACTTCAATTTGTTAGTGCTCAGAGAACAGAAAATGACGCTGAAAAGTCTTATGCAGTGCGTCAAAATGAATTGGATGTCAATACTTGTATGTTTATTTATATATCATTGGATAATTTTTGTTAGAGTTCTATCTTTGACTTATTAATTGTAATGTGATTAAATTTAATGTCACAGGTTGGCGCTTCAGGTTGCGGAAAAACCAATGTGGTTCGTTTACTTGCCGCTTTGACAGGCCAGAAGTTGAGATCGATTGCCGTAAATTCTGCGATGGATACGACGGAAATATTAGGTGGTTTCGAACAGGTAAGTGGCTACGTGAGACAGATACATATTTAATGTTATTGTTTGTCATTTATCGACTCTTTGAATATTGAATATGAAGAATCTCTGATTATTCTCTGTACACTCTCTCAGATTTCGTCAAAAAATTCAATGATTCGTAAGAGTAGTTTATATTATGCATAGCGCAGCTTGTTATCTACGTTAGTATTATGGTTTTGCCTTCACTACTTTCTCTAGCCAACACCAATATCTTGAATCAATAGGAATTTTTTATCAGAATTTCTATTCAACGCATAAAATTATATACTTTTGACTTTTTCTAGTAAACATAGATTTTCTTTAACCTTTAATTATCATTTTTCAAAATTCATTTCTTAGAAAGAAATATTAGAAGAAGGAAGGGGGTGATAAAATACCATTTTGTTTTTTTTAAATAAATCACAGTCAATAAATATTAACGCGACATTCATAAATACATTACGGCATACACTAAATTCAATTGCATTACTTGAAAGCCATATTCAAAGCCTTCTAAAGTTAAAAAATTAATATCTAATCAATACTTCTTAAAATTATGTAGAAAATATACACCTATAAAAATTGCTGTTATCTGCAAAATTGAAATTCAGCTTTTATAAGAACGCTGAACACTATTAATTAATAATCATCCTATAATCTAAATATAGACTGTAACGAAGTAATTTTAACTATTACTATTAGAATTCAACGCGAATTATACGAGATGATCATGATATCTCACTATCTCACATGTATCTTACGACCCCCATTTTTCCTCTAATATTTTCGAAAATCATTAAATATACAAGAATATAAAATTAATTTTAAAATAAATATCGCAGTTTATTTTACCATATTTGAAATATGCAATATTTTAATTTAATAGAAAGAACATATAATTTGTATATATACTTTTATTTTAAATATGTGAACAAGGTTTTATATACATTTAAATATAATGCATGCTCTCTCTTTTTGGCAAGGATAAAATTTATGCTGGTATAATTTATATGATTTACGATGTCATTTCGCAAACTTTGCTGCCGGTTTGCAGCAGTATTTCGGTTTTTCAGGCACCGTTCTCTTAGACATGTTCTTAATAATAATACTTTGCCCTGATGAGATTATTTAGAATAATTCGCTTGAGTGCTTTAAATTTCAAGAACTCTTTGAAAAAAGAAATCGATTTTAATAGCAATTCCAAGATATATTTACCGTTAAAAGATAAACGAAACAAAATACGTTGATGTGAGTACATAAACAATCGCGCTCTAAAATTTTAGGTATATTTTATACACGAACATTAAGTGTATCTCAAAATATAAAAATACATAAAAATTTCAAGTGAATGATTACAAAGTTTACATTCGTGATCCGTTGAGCAATAAAGTAAATAATCGTAGGAGATGAATTAAATTAAAATAATATTATTCGCAAGAAAAACACGATTCAGTGTATCACATACATAATACAATCGGGGCTGCGAAACTTCCGATTCAAACGCATCTCATATATTTTTAGTGCATCTCTAAATATTGATTTTTTTCTTACAATTGCCATTAATCGATCCACTTCCGTTCTCGATGTTGCATTTATAAAATTACGAAAAAATTTCGATCTCGTTCTGCCACTTTCTTACACGTATAATTTACATTAATTTACATTAAACATTTATTACATACGCACAATGTACCTAAGAAGAAAATATTTTGTAGTTACAATTAATTGACTTGTACATGTAAGCAGCATCCTTCGCGCGCTGCTTTTAACACATCTGTGGTGAATAAAAAAAGAAGGGGTTGATTGAGAATTTTAATCTCAAGTAATTTTAATAAATATTAATATTCGCCACATAACATTACGCTGCATACTCGTTTTCAAACACATGACACTCCTCTACATTGATATGCCTTTCTCTATATAATAAGAAACACTAACACTTTTAATACACTTTAATATATCTTTAATTATGCCAATAGTGTATATTTTTCATTTTAGAAGAAATTTTCATAATTTCGATCTGTATTGCTTTTAATCAGATTTATAAACATGTTAAGAAGATATTTTTTATTAAATTCCATGTTCAGAAATTTTAAATAACTTTCTTGCAATTATGCTTATTAGATTTTTAGATGATAATTTATCATGATTTTGATCTGTTAATTATAATATAGTATGACGCAGTCTAATATGAATAATTTTTATATAAACTTAGTAGAACTCACTTTTAATCTCGTAATTAGGCATTACATTTTTCATTCATGTGAAATATTACGTTCTTTAAAAAATCAGATGACAAATTTGTCAATTTTAAGTACAATATTAACTGAGTTTTGATTGTTCTTAATATTACGTTTATTTTTTCATTTTAATGTTAAAGTTGTTTTTAATATGTTATCTAGAATCATGTTAATCACTTCAATATTACAATTTTTAAACGAGTATAACTTCGAAACCGTTCGAGTTTTTCTTTATTATGGAAATGATGAGCAAATATTTGAAATATATGGGATATCGCTTTTGGTTCGCTGTTTTGCTTCAAATGCAACATTAAATTCATAAATTTGAAAATAATTGGAGGCTAATACATATTAAGAATAATTATGGTTCGTATTTACATTTGCATTCATTGTAATTATTCCCAGTTCTCCATTTATAGAATAACTGATTTCTCTGCTTCCTTACTCTCGTTAATCTTTCTCATTTGCATAAAATAAAAGCGTTGGTGTAACGCACAATTAAATCGGCGCGGCGGGACACTGATGCATCGTGCGGTTGCAATGGGTGTAATCTTTAAAATATCGAGTAGAAAATATATATGTAATTCAATATATATAGTATCTCGTTTCGAGAAGATTGAGTCCCCAGATGAAGAAGCTCGCGCGATAGTGCCACTTTACGAAGGACTTAAGCGCGGCAAAACTGCGCATTCGATTGTTATGTACATTTAATAAGTGCACCTATAGCTCAGCTAAATGCAGAAATTATAAATCTTCTTTCCAGTTAATTATACTACGTGTTGTATAATTTTCTGACTCGCCTGATATTCGTTTTGTTTTCAATTCTGTTCTAGCTGAAAAAGCAGATCACGAATTAATATTATTTAATATGTTTAAGATACCGTATATCGCTCTGTATATATACATAATATATTATCTATGTCTTCTAAGAATCTATTAGTGACACCGTAACGACAAAGAGACTAGGACGTTTATAAGCAATCACAGATACAATCAGATGATGCCCGTGAACTACATTTCTCTCTTCTTCAATTTGTTCTTTATTTTTTAGATTTACTAGTTTTATTTTTTAGAATTTGCCACAACGTACAACTTGCAAAACCCAAAAAGAAAAGGAAATTAAGTTTTAATTTATATAATATGGAATGATATCCGCGCTTTATATAATTTGCAATGATAAGTAAACGTACTTTCATTGTTTAGTGCACAGATCATCATCCAGAATAGTAAATTAATGTAAAATTTAAATTGCGTTGCTGATCGCATGCGAATGACAATTAAAATATATTTAATTTTTTATTATTTAATTATCAGTAATTTACTGCATTATAATTGTTTAAAAATATGATCAAATTTTGGAATTATCTTTGGAATTTCATGAATAATGAAATATGTCAGTACGTTATTTGTACTTTACCATAAAAAAATGTTGGAATGAATTCTATTCATTCTATGCATTTGAAATAAATTGAATTGTATTTACGTTCTAAATATGATAACGCTATTTTTTGGATATGAAAGCAACGATCTTGACACTATTTCAACTGACGATTTTGGACGTGACAATTGTGCAAATTGATATATACGAGTTTTGTAAAAAAAGTCAGTCTGTTATTTTTTGTACGCATTGTAAAAGTAAAGGTACATATTAATTTTCCAGTAACTTCACTTCCTAACAAAACTCGAGATGCATTATTCGTATGATTAATTTTAATATTATCTCGACGTACTCTTGCCCATTTGATATCGTATTAAATATGTATGTCCATAGGAACCAAATTTACAATTTTATATTAATTTACAATGGTATTTAATTTTTAATTCCATTTAGATTAATGTTTATATTAAAAATGGCATGAAAACTTTACGGATATTTTCAAACGCAATTGCAGATAGTTGTGATATTTTCGCTAATTACATATTAACGCTCATTTAAAAAATGCTTAGGTGATACAGTATTTATAGTAGATAACTCATTTGATTTTAGCTTTTTATCAATATATAATATGTATATGAATGTCTGATAGAGTATAATGCTCCAGGAGAGGATTTTGGGAGGCTAGGAAAGATTCTTCTTGAAAATCTTTTTATCGTTTTTGCAATTATTTTTACATCGTAATCGATTAACGTTGTGCTTTTTGGTTCGATGACTAATGTCGTTTATTCGCTGGGCAAGTCGCTACTCGTCGGACTTTGCATATCATTTAATTCCGGTGGTGGTAGCAGAAGGCTCGGTCTTCTGGATAGTTCCTCTTCGTATAGGCTAGACGTACTCTTCGGTCGCGAAGTCAGACTCCAAGGATCGGGTGGTATCACGATGGAATCGTCCTGTAATTTTATTGATACTTTTGTATTTGTATCGAGATAGTAAAGATGAAACAAAATATAATATTATTATATAATAAGAATCATAAAAAAATAACATTTTTCTGGAAAGAAGAATCATTAAAGAAAATTAGTGTTCTTCAAGTGATTAAGGGATATGTCTTCGAGTCATTAAAGAACAATCTTTAAGTGATTAAGCGCGACAGGTTTCGGTGATTAGTCGGATGAGTGTCTTACCACCAGTAAGTGTTTGGCAGTCGGTGGCAGGGGTGGTTTTAGGAGCGCCACGTCAGTAAGATTACATCCCGATGGTACAGCCGATGCCGACAGGGGTGGATCTGGCGGCGAGGGGAGAGTCATCGGCGGCTCGTATCGTAGTTGAACGTTCTGCATTGGGCCGGTCGCAGCGGATCCGAGGATCCATCGGGCTACGCTTTCGCAGCAACCGCAGCACACATCCGACATCCCCTGTCGCAACCCCCGATGCAAGGCGAGGAACAGGGTCGGATTTACGAAGGCGTGCACGTACGCGATGTGTAAAGTCACCTGGTACAACAAACCGCGGAATCCAGTGATTTAGATGCGATGTACAGTTTGCTTCATGTTACTACAAACATAAATTTATAAGCTAATCCAAAATTGCACGATAGCGTGCTTGTAAAATAGAAAGGAGAACGAAATTAGAGAGAGAGAGAGAGAGAGAGAGAGAGAGAGAGAGAGAGTGTGTGTGTGTGTGTGTGTGTGTGTGTGTGTGTGTGCATTTTTTTCTTTTAAAGTATAAAATTACAATTATAATAATGTAATCAGTTTATCGCAATGAAAAATATTTGTTTCATTATTTATATGGATCTCTGATTCTATTTAAATCAAGGAAAGATTATATTTAAAAGGATTTTTATGTGACACAAAAAGCACATTATAAAATTACTTCGTTGAAAAATATCCGAATTTACGTACATCTAGGCAGAAAACGAAAAGATTTATCTTTTCATAAATTATACTTTTTACTGTGGTCTTCCCTTTGTCAAAATACCGGAAGTTTATTGCGCATAAGAGAAGATAAAACGCGACTATTTTGTACATCTGCTACGACGCTACGCTGAGCAAAACCGCTTGCGCGATGCCTTCGAGTCACTCAGCGAGTTTTTCGGCGGAGACTTCTCTCTCTTGAAAATTTATATTCTCGGAAAGATTCCTCGGAGGAACTCTGCTCGGTAGAGCTGCGAATTCGCTCGAGCGATTCATGTGCAACTATGTACTGGCACGGTCGAGCAAGTTACGTTTTCATGTTTTCTCGCGAAGTTTTCGCATTTGTTCCCATCGGAACTATTGTTATCAGAAGTTGAACTAAAATCGCTTGACAAGTTTTGTTATGTCGCGCTTATATTTTAGACGTCGCGTTATTATAATTATTATAAGGAATTATACAACACTGAATTATAATGATCAAGAAAAAGGGAGGATATTTATTTGTATCGCTACCAGACGATTAACTTTGACATTTGCACTTGATTTCGATTATAAAACTTGCGTCAACTAGATTCATTTATATTTATAATATTTATATTTATATAACCTGCTGGTACGTTGCAGATTTTATTTCTAGCGAATGTAGTTTTTGAAATTAATAAGAGATCTCGTTCTCGAGTGATGAATAAACAACGAGACATACAACTGCCGTTTTTACCGGGACGAAATTCGACCCGTAAATCGTGCGACGAGCATTCATATGCCGAGCTATTAATATTCGCACTGATATCGCAAGTGCGCACAAATACTCCATTACTAGTGGGATAAGTAATGACCGGGAGATATTTGTGGGGGGCATAAATAGCATCTAAATTTCACTGAAGTAACATTAACGCGAACGCAGATACAAACTTCCCATTATCTCATCGCAGCGCTCTATACGTTCTAATTACCTCGTAGCCAGTAGGGTTTCCTATGACGGGATGGTGTACCAGAGTAACGAAAAACAATGGTCCCCAGAACAAGACGTACGCCGCTGTTATGACCAGGAACATTTTCACCCTCTGCACACCCTCGCGTTCCATCCTCCTGAGGTAATTCCTCATTTTCCGATGCTCCTCAATGGCACCCGTCCTCTGGAAAAAATGTCGTTTCTGAATAACTTTAGATCCTTTTATGTGCCACAGCGCTCGCTTCCTCTTTTCATTTCCATCTTGCTTCGCATATATGCTCCAGGTGCATAAGAATGTGAATATGTTACAAAGAAAACCTGGTACCGTCAATACTGATATAATGTTTAAAACGCAGTTTTATAAAAACATTTAAGTATTATTTAAATTATCAATAAAAAAAAATGAAAGGATTTTGTAAAGATTTATTAGCAATTGTGTATAGAAGTACGCTCTTTCGTCGGTATTCATAGTCTATTCTTATTTCAAGACCGTCTTAAGTAATATCTTAAGATGCTAATACGGCTCTCTGATTTGTTGATGACATCTTAAGATAGTACTTAAGATTGTCTTAAATATAAGAATCGACTATGAATACCGGCCTTTGTGTTGAAAATCATTAACGTAATGACTTACTTTCGGCGTCGCACCGTTTCTCGTGTCACCGTCTTCGGTTGCAAGCGAATTCGTTGCTTCTGGATGTCCTCCTGTTACATTAACGAGTGTTGTAACGAGACCAGCTACTCGTACCTGCAGATAAATATTAATTTTCAATTCTAAGTTGATACATATTACACTTTTAAGCGTTTTATAAATTTTAGGAAGAGACACTTTTATTTTATTTGCATAAACTTTTAAATTGATAAAGTACATTCGATAGATTATACTATACACAATTGATGTTGCTGCTTACCGCTTCGACATTAGCCTTCGTTAGATCTCTGTGCAACTTTCTCAAGTGAAAGAGCGTGAGCGCTACACAAATAATGTTGATGAAAATCCACAAAACATTCAGTATGTAATGACGAAAAGGGCCATGTACCAACGGACAACTGGGTGCATTGTGACTGCTCTCCGTATTCGCCGCTAAGGCCCCGCTAAGAAACGTGGGTCCCAGATTGATAGTTATGCTGGCGAACCAGATCATGAAGGTGCCAAAGAGCACGCACTGCAAAAATAACGAAAAATTATTCAAGAAACTTTACAATAAGATTTTTCCAATCGCATTGTTTTTCCGGTGTTTTTCTCAAAGTTGCGAAGTGTATTTCACGAATTGGGTTTGATAAAAATTATTTAAATAACAAATCTGAAGTTTTTTAAGTGAAATAGATTTTGAGAAATATAGTAATAGCTTTAAAATAATTGTTATTATTTGAAATTTTTTTTGTAAATTATTATACTTTCTATTCTTTTTTGCGAACAAATGACACGTAAGACTTGAACTGTTATTGATTGCTGTTACTTTAAAAAAAGTAAAGAACGATACAAAAACTGTTTTTCACAATTTAATTAAAATTTTCCATATATA
This sequence comes from Solenopsis fugax, assembly GCA_003595255.1. Taxonomy (NCBI): domain Eukaryota; kingdom Metazoa; phylum Arthropoda; class Insecta; order Hymenoptera; family Formicidae; genus Solenopsis; species Solenopsis fugax. Next base: position 19,233 of record QKQZ01052066.1, read on the forward strand.
AATAATATTTTAAAGAGTTTTGTAAATATTTTAACGAAAGACTAGTTATTTTATCCTAATTACTTTAGCAATACTGACAAGTCATAAATAAATTCCGTACATAGAAAAAAATTTAAATCAAGCACGGAACAAAGCTTTGTATGTGATCCGACGATTTTTTTTTTATATCAAGAAGGTATTTTACAACTATAATTATGAATGTGCTTGCACAGCACAAAACAAAATCAACAAAAATATTATTGGAAAACCATTAATCATTACAAATAACGATCATACACATTTTTAGAAAACATATATTCTTATAAGTTTCGTAAAATTTCATGAATATTCATTTATTCGATCAAACATAGTCTCGTTTGGAATATCGTGACTGGTCAGTGTAACGAGTTTAAATTATAATCCGATTGTCTTCATTTAAATTCTGAATCTGATACATCTATACAATCATGTAATCCAGAATTGATCCGCCATCGTAAAGAATAGAGACTATTTTATCGAAACTAAGCTTTAACCAGATATTAGTTCGCCAGTAAAGACAACAAATTTTAAATATTCCTTTTTTTTAACAAAAATAGAAAAATTATTTAAAAATTTTTTTTAATATTCGACCTCTGAATAATTATGTAATATATATGTATAT
>QKQZ01052067.1:0-14280 GCA_003595255.1 Solenopsis fugax
GCGTATACGTGCCGCAAGACGCGGCCGGTTACAGGACCTATATCTACAAGGATAGACGGTACGGCTATCAGCCTAGCTACCTGGAGCCTGGTTACAGAGGACCCACCAGGGCGCCCGAGGATCGATTTCTTTATGGCGTAAGTAGGAAAACTCGTGTTAGAGCAATCGTAAACGTATGACAATTGAAATTGATTGAAATGCTTTTTAGGACTCTACGGAAATACATTTTGCTTCTGTCACACAGATTAAAATATATATTTAATTTAAACTCTAATTATTAAACACGTTAATATAAATATATATAAATTTATACATGTATAAATTTTTAGACATTTAAAAGCTATTAAATATTTATATAATATTTTATTATAATATTGATATTTAGGTCATAAAAATAATTTTCTAAAAATCATTATTTGTTGATTACATTATTTTCATCTTTGTTGCTTTTAAATTATATAAATTGTTAACTAAAATAATATTTATACTTCTTTCAATTATTATATTATTTATGATTTTGTTAATTATTTTTTGTATTTGAAATCTTTGAAGTTTACTAAAATGTAGAATATAAGAATTTTTTAAAAATAAGTGTAGTAGTGTGTAGTGTGTGTGTTTTTCAATAAAAAATTCACTTGTTAATTATGTTCTAAAATATGTACAAGACTTGAATGAAAACATAGATTAAATAAACATTATATTATATTAAAACAGACTACGGAAAGGCTTCCATTGCCAGGAATATTAGGTGGTTGGCGCGACGATCTTCAAGGAAGAGAAAGGCCAGATTCTAAAAATTATAGAGATAGAGACATAATTGTAAATACAAATTATGGCCAAGTCCAAGGATTTAAAGTTCAACTCTATGATGATCCATATGCGAGGCACAGACCTTATACTATGGCAGTGGAAAGGGTTACAAAAACTGTTAATGTATTTTTGGGCATTCCTTACGCTATGCCACCTACCAGAGAAGGTCGTTTCAAACCTCCCAGACCTCACAGGTTAATAAAAAAATCTTTTACAATATGTTCTTTACTCTCTGTTTTTGATGCTCTAATTAACACTATGTTACATAAAGAAAATAATTTTTGTTTCTGTTTAGGGGATGGCAACTTTTACAAGCTGTGGATTGGGGACCAGCTTGTCCTCAACCTAGTGAATATACTGGTGCTACAAAAGGTGTGCGAGATGTTGATGAAGACTGCTTGTATCTAAATATATTCTCGCCTACTGTAAGTGTGTTACATTGAAGGTAAAATAAATGAATCATAACTAACAAGATTATATACTTTATGTTTATAGATTGGCTATGGATTAGCCAATAGATATCCAGTGATGTTTTACATACATGGTGGTGAATTTAGTCATGGGGCGAGTAATTTGTTCCCAGCTCACATACTAGCTGCCTTCTACGACGTTGTAGTAGTGTCAATTAATTATCGTCTTGGAGCACTTGGTAAGCTCAGTAAAAGTATATGAATGGAAACATTATGGAGTACTCTGTACTTAACAAGAAATTAATTTTTTCCATTGTATTTTTAGGTTTTCTTAGCACTGGAGATGAAAATAGTCCTGGAAACTATGGAATTCTTGATCAAGCTATGGCATTGCGATGGGTGCATGACAATATAATTAGTTTTAACGGAGATCCCGATTCTATAACACTCTTTGGGCCAGGTGCTGGAGCAGCGAGTGCAGGCTTATTAATGATTGCACCAAAGTAATTGAATTTAATACTTTTGTATATATTTTTTAAATCAATTATATTATATTTACTCATTACATGTTTTATCTTATAGAACTCGGCAGATGGTATCAAAAGTTATAGCGCAATCAGGTTCAGCCTTAGCCGATTGGGCGGTGATAATAGACAAGTATCGAGCACAAAATACCTCCCGAGTGTATGCAGAAATGCTCGGTTGCAGTATAGAGAGCAGTTGGAAATTGGTACAATGTCTAAAGGATGGACGTAGTTTTCTTGAATTGGGCAATTCTGAATTAAAGCCACACGTTGGAATGTTTCCATGGGCACCTGTGTTGGATATTAATTTTACGGTACCTCGAGATGATTGGTACGAGGATTGGAGAGCGAACGATTGGCGCTTCTTTACGGAAACGCCAGAACAAAGTATTAAAGCTCGCAAATATAGAAAAGATTTGGCTTACATGGCCGGCGTCACGACTCAGGAAGCAGCATTTATTATAAGTATGTCATCCATTGACTCGCTTATTTCCATTTAACTGTGTTTTTTTATGTACTTTTGCCTAGAATTTGGCTATTGTTTATTTTATTCAATTGTAGTTTGCAACATATTCATACATATTACCTTTCATAATTTTCATTTTACAGGAAATAATGCTACACTAGCAAGGAATCAGTACATAATAACTCCTGAGGTATTCGATCAAAGAATTTGGGAATTGGTTCTTCAATACAATTATACGCTAAATCCTTTTGGCATTTATGAGGCGATAAAGTACATGTATACATATTGGCCAGATCCATTGAATGTCACGCACATACGTGATCAATATATAAATGTAGGTAATTTGTGAAAGTATCGAACTAAATTTCATATAAAATTATTGACTTTAATAATTATTACTATTTTTAGCTCTTATCAGACTTTCACTATGTTGCACCAAATGATAAAATAGCGAAATTATTGGTAGAGAGACACGTACCGACGTATCTCTATGTCTTAAATACCTCGATAGAAGCACTCCATTTGCCACAGTGGGCTATGGTACCTCACGATACCGAACTTATGTGGTTAACAGGAGCACCGTTTATGGACATTGGTATGTTCTTCTATGTATATCATTAATTGAAATTGCACCGTCTACGTATATTATTAATTGAATAACACCTACTAACAAAATATTATTAACACAGAATTTTTCCCGCAAAAATGGAGATTGAGTCGAGATATGTGGACTGATAATGATCGTAATATGAGTCACTTCTTCATGAAGGCGTATTCTAATTTTGCAAAATACGGGTATGTATCTAGTAATGCTGATTTATTTATTTATATGATAAAGTAAATGCAGTGATTTGCATTAATTTCATTCTAGAAATCCGACACCTTCTCAAATCTTGGGATTGCACTTTGATCTTGCGCGACACGGACAGTTACGATATCTCAATATCAATACAACGTTCAACAGTTCCATTCAAATAAATTATCGTCAAACCGAAAGTGCATTCTGGTCCATGTATTTACCAACTGTTATTGGTTATTCTGTCGCTACATATCCTCCCGTTACAGAAGTAAGATATTGTAATATATATAATAATTCATGTATTCTTATATATTAAATTATATATTAATTATATTATAACTTTTATTACAGTACTGGTGGGAACCTAAAGAACCGCTGCAAATCGCATTTTGGTCAATGTCGGCGACATGCCTGCTACTACTTGTACTTTCCGTGGTGTGCTGTATGCTTTGGCGTAATGCCAAAAGGTAAGAAAAGGTAAACAGAACCAAATCCATGTGACTACAGCTTAATTCGGTGGCACCTACTGTACCGAACGGTAGCGCATGCTAAAAACTGGTTCTGGACACAGTCATTGCGGGATATGGTTTCCTCTATCTTACTTTTCATATAATCATTTCTGAATGATATAAATTGCTAATTAACTCTATTCATGCTTACAATTAGCAAAACAAAGGCAGCTAGGACACGTGCAGGTATTTACATTAAATACTTTATGCACAATTTTGCACAATAAGCCTATCATATATTAGTTTTTTATTAATTGCACATATTTATTATTATATATAATTTACTGAAAACATGAGCAAAAGAGAATCTAAATAATAAAATAAGTGAGATTAAATTATTAATTTAATTCTTATTTGATTTTATATATTTTTTGTTTTATATATAGCATATACAGTATTCTTCTGTATCATTTTCTCCACAGACAATCTGATCACTACTATAGCGGAGACATCCTGATGGTACGAGACGATGAGCCCTCCGAGGGAATCGAGAATTTAACACGCTCGTCTAAAGAAAATATATACGAATATCGCGATGTACCAGTAAAGGCTAGAATGCCACGTCAAAATGAGGCGAGACTGCAAGAACGTTTAGCGCACAACAGAAAGTTTAGTTCTACACCTTCGTTACGTAGCAATTCTAACGTCTCGTTGAAAGACATGAGATCGGAAGGCTTTGTTACGAGCTCGCCTAACGGTCAACTTAAGATGGCGAAGACAATGAGTCAATCTTCACTGCCGAAAGCTAAAAGTAAAACACTTTTAGTACAGGGAGTACCACAAACAGCTGTTTAATACTTAAGTTACCATTATACAAAAAATATTGACAATCTTTTTATATTTATTTTTTTTATCTAGGTACCTTTTTAAATGTATTAATCGTTTTTTAAAAGATGATCATTTGTTCTTAGAACATGCCATAAATTATTAAATTAAAATTTTAAAAAGACAATTTTATATATTACAATTTTAAAAAGAAAATATAAAATAAGAAATCAAATATACATGTACGGACAATAATTGAGATAATTATAAGTTGATATATTACTTAATATTTTTAATCGTTTATTCTAAATGATGCGAAAATTTATATGTTATTGATTGGATTGAAATGTATTCTCTGAATTGTTAAATTGTTAAAGTACTTTTTTTAATATCAATGAGATATTTATACATATGAATATGTATTCGCAAATCAAACACTATTAGTCACGTTTGTATTTTGATAGCCTAATCACACGACATTGCCATTTGCATGTAAGATTATTAAGTTAATAACTAAAGGATTTTAAATATTAATAACTTTTACTGTGTAAAATATTAGATTTTTTTATAAATTGCGACTATAATAATACAATGGCTGCTTTGTGTATCCGTCCATAAGAACATAATTGTTATATAAATGAAAAAAAACATTTATATATTTATATATATTATGTATATACATATATTATATATATATGAGAATATCAGATTTCATATTGCTTTACAAAGCTGACACTTTTATAAAACATAAGATTAAATTGTTTAAGGTGTAGCTCAATATCTATAGATGAAGAGGAAAAGTGCAAACGCAAAATAAGAGACGTTTATTTCCAGATTTAGATAATTACCTTTTTCAAAATGATTATAATATACACATGTAATTACATTATACATATATGTTTTTGAATGTTTAATATATTCATTAAAATACGTAGCGTTTTAGCGATTATAAGCAGGTTTCAAATACAACATTCCGTTGTTCACTGCAATTTATTATATATTAAAACCTTTGTTCGTATACAATTAGACATAGACTAAGTGCCTCACTCTCGCTGCAAATTTCAAATTATGTTAAATGCACAAATTTACTTCACGTTGCAAATATATATGTATACGTTAAACATATCCGCATATCGAATTTAGCTATAGCATTAACGATCTCATTGCTAATGAAGTTGTAATGTAAATGTAAGTCTGACACTTCTGAGATTAATGTTACACGCACGTTCGCAGTAACTTTCGGCGATGTGTTATTTACAAATTGTGCAAACGCGATTTACCAGATGTAAAAAAAGTGATTTGTAAGCATATAAGAATTAGTGCCTTAAGATTTTATAAAGTATTCTATCAATAATTTCATTGTATATGTTATGAAGTTATATTATAATATTTTGCACACACAATTGTTGTCATTTGTAAAAAACCATAAAGCTTCTAGAATTTTGTTCCCTTTCCCCAATTAGCAATGTTTAAAAAAAATTTTTTAAACATTGTTCATTACAACGTTTTTTAAATATTTAAAAAATATTGCTGCTTTGGGTCATTGTGAATGTTATTATAATATACATATACAATTGTTATTTATTTAGAATCAGAAAATCTCTTTAGAAAAGTTTAAACTATTTAAATGAAAATGTAAATTTTCTAAGAAAATTAAATTTTGAGCATTTAAAACAGTCGAACTGACATGGTTGTGAAATAGATTTCCCGGTTCTTCTTTGAACCAACCGTCATGGCGTACGAATACGTAGATGCGATGCACTCTATCCGGAAACAGCTGTCGAGTGCAAAGGCATTCTTGACGCCGAGTGCGCCGAGTACATATATATGTATACGTGGTAAAATTGTATTGAATTGTATGGTGCAGTCGTAGAGATATCTCGAAGCTAATTTGATAACTGGTGATCAATTATGATTAGCTAAAATCGACAGAAACGAAGAAACATCGGTAATTAAGGCTAAATTACTCGTCAATTAATCGCTGTCTACTGTTTACAGAAATCGTAACAACTTGCCGGTTAAATACTAGTTTTAGCAAAACGTTAGGTTCAATCAACTTTGTGATATAAAACAAATCTATATACCTGCATTTCTTTTACAATTTTTAATAAAAATCATATACCATTGTAAGATAAATGCTTTGATATTCAAATAATTGCAATAGAGAAAATACTTTTTAGTATTGACTGCTGCGAATAAGATATGAACTATATATAATGATATATATGATAAATAAATAAATATATATATATATATATTAAAATTTTGTCATATTCTTTGTTTGTGTTCTTTTAAATAAAATTAATACAATTTAGATTAGTATAACTTGCACGTATGTTGCAGCATTAATCCATCTTTATAATTTATATAGCTTTGAGTTTATCACTAATTTATAATGAAACTTCAGTTTCAAGATGCAGAAATTTAAGAAGGCTCAAGCACAGAATAAACAGTCTATCGAAAGGCACTTGGAAGCCAATGCGTCATTGAATTCATCCAGTGAGGAGGAGGATGACACAAATGAGGAAGATGTCCAAAATGTAGTCGGCAAAGTATTGTCAGCTTATCAGGGACAGAATACAGATGCGGAGAAAGTAATATCATATCTAGTTAATTCCTTTCAAAGCAGCAGCGCTGTTTGCTTGATATGTATATCAACTGTCAAGAAGATAGATCCAGTATGTATAATATGATGTATGATATATTAGAAAGAAGAGGGTGGTGAAACACCATTTTATTTATTTTTTTTAATAACTTTGTATATATTAATATGACACAACTCTTATCAACACCATTTTGTTAGTTTTAGAATTGTACCAATCACCCTATAAGTAGAAATTCATTGGTTATATAGAATGACCATAATTTACAATTTTCTGAAGGAGGAAAAAAGGATGCATTTGTGAGATAGTGGGGGGGAGGGTCGTGAAATATTAAGAACTAATATTATAAAAGACACTTTTAATTATAAAAAAATTACAAATTTTTTAATGATCCTTCTTAGATCTTACTGTAGTGTCAAAACAAGGTTTTATAAACATTTTGTAAAATACATTTTAATTGAAAAAAGAAATAATTTTTTAAAATGACTTCTTTGGCTTAAAAATCACTTTAAAAGAGTTTCTTTACTGCTAGTAAGCATTATGCAACGTCCACTATGAGATTGTAAAGTTACAAAAATGGTCATAATGCAAATGGATCACGACCATCTCATGATCTCCCTCACTACATGATATAATAACTTTATATATTGAATTCGTGCACATATTACGGCACACATTAAATTCAATTACATTATTTGAAAGTCAAGGACTTTAAGTTAGACTAAAGTTAAAGATTAATATCTAACATACTTCTCAAAATTATGTAGAGAGTACCTATAAAAATTGCAGCTACTGTAATGAAATAATTTTAAGATTGCTCTTAGAATTCAATGTGAATTTTATATCATGTCTCACTACCCTATACGTATCTCACAACCCCTGTCTTTCCTTTATACTTAATGATATATATTAACATTCAGCATAATATTACCATGCTTACTAATATCTTGATTGCATTGTTAAATGTATTTTTAAATATTACATGCAAGACTAGACGTTCTGTGCTTTTTCCATTTCAATATAAGTATTGATATTTAAATAATAAGGGATATTTTTTAATTTTATAAATGCGACGCTAAAGTCTACATATATACCATATTTTACTGATTTTATTGTTTAAAACTTTTAATAATACTAAATGATGAAAGCAGTTTATTATCATTTCTCTATCCTTTCTACATAGATATGGAACTGCGACAAATGCTATGCATTTCTGCATATGTCGTGTATCCTACACTGGATCAACGACAGTTTGAGCTACAAACGGGCTAAAGGGATCACACCGATCTGGGCATGGTATGCATTTATTATTATTTCAAAACGAAATTCCGTGAGAAGCATGCCGAAATCTCTGTTCACCAATAAAAATGTATATATTACAGTCCAAAATGCCGTACGGAGTACGACCAGGATCAGATTCCAAGATTATACAAATGCTTCTGCAAAAAGACCGTAGATCCTCTGTATACACCTTGGGTCATTCCACATTCTTGCGGCGAAACCTGTGGCAAGCTTCTGCAACCGGAGTGCGGTCACAAGTGTGTGCTGCTCTGCCATCCCGGTCCGTGTCCGCCCTGCGCCAAGATAGTATCGGTTAAATGTTACTGCGGCAAACTACCGGCGCAACCGCGACGTTGCAATGCCAAAAACTGGAGCTGTGGTACCGCGTGCAATAAAAAATACGAGTCTTGCCCGCACACTTGTAACAGTCTATGTCATACTGAAGAATGTCCCCCTTGTGCAGAAACAGTATTACTGAAATGTCGTTGTAAGAGTAACGAGAAGATAGGGAAATGCCACGAAGGTATATGGATCTGCGAGAAACCTTGCAACAGGAGATTCTCTTGCAACGTACACAGTTGCGAGAGTACTTGTCATTTACCCGGTGATTGCGGCAACTGTCCCCTAGAAAAGAATAGATGTTGCCCCTGTGGCAAAAAACGATATGAGATTTCTTGTAGGCGGCAGCAAGTGCCAACGTGTGGCGATACGTGTGGCAAATTGTTGGAATGCGACTCACACTTCTGCAACATGAGATGCCATACCGATCGCTGCGGCCAGTGCCTGGAAGTCGTAACAAAGGTTTGCAGATGCGGCAGTTATAGGAAAGAGATCGCCTGCGCAAAAGAGTTCCACTGCAACAAGAAATGCTTGCAGATGCGCTTGTGCGGTAGACATTTGTGCAACAAGAAATGCTGCGATTGCATATTGAAGAACACATCCAATCCCTGCGAGAAAACATGCGAGAACACACTCAACTGTCGCAAGCACAAATGTGCCGCGCCTTGCCACAGCGGTCCTTGTTACCCATGCACCAGAACGGACGTTATACAGTGTCGATGCGGCAGCAGCAAGATAACGGTACCGTGTGGTACCAGGAAGAGGATCAAACCACCGCCATGTAACAAGTCCTGTAAGATTCCACCTATCTGCCATCACAGCAAGAGGGAAACGCATAAATGTCATCAGGGCCCGTGCCCACCATGTAAGAAGATCTGCGGACTGATACATAAGAGATGCGGTCATTCTTGCCCAACCACTTGTCACACCAAAGTCTGGGTGAAGATCAGAGCGAACGGGATAAAGGCGCAACCCATTGGACCCTGGGACAAACCGAAGGACATTATGGAATTGAAGACTTTACCGTGCCCACCGTGCGAGGTTTCTGTGCCCGTGACCTGTCTCGGTGGACACGAGACGCGCCCTTGGCCATGTTACATGTCGAAACCGAGCTCCTGCGGCAGATCTTGCGGCCAGCAGTTACCGTGCAAGAATCACACCTGCGAGTTGATTTGTCACAAACTACAGACTTCCGACGATGAGTCCAGCGACGGTACTCCGTGCATGGATTGCGAGAAGGAATGCAGTTTCGCACGACCACCAGGTTGTACGCACACGTGCCCGCAACCTTGTCACCCAGCACCATGTAAACCATGCAAGCAATTGGTGCGAATCTCTTGCCATTGCGGTATCAGCACCCTTTATCGGCATTGCGTAAATTTGACGTCTGCAACAAGCAAGGAACGGGACGAGTTACTTAAATGCGGAAACCAATGCCCAAAAAATGTAACTACATTTATGTTCGGTGAAATACGTACAAGTTCTTTTTCTTTTGTTTCTTTTTTTTAAAACGAAACAAAGTATAATCTCTTTCTTCATTTCAGTATCCGTGCGGCCATCGTTGCGTCAACGATTGTCACCCAGGAGAATGCAAAGGCAGGGAGGGATGCAGCAAGAAAGTCAGATTATGGTGTAAATGTAAACGTATCAAGAAGGATTTTCTTTGTTCACTTCTTCAAAAGGAGCAGATTACCGTAGAGTGCGATAGCGTGTGCGAATCGTTGAAAAATGAGAAAAAGGAGGCCCAGAAAGCTATGATAGCGAAGAAGCTAAAAGAAGAGGAGCTGCGCAATCGAGAAGAGATTGAGAAATTCGAAAAGAAATTCAAGCCACGACGAAAGAGAAAGGATAAGTACGAGAACTTGAAGCAGTCTCAAGGTAACACAAGAAATAAGTATCGCAGCGTGTGGATTTTAGCGTTTATTGTAAGCATTATAGGAATAGTAATAGCGTATATGACTGCTCTTGACTTAAGTGTATTTGGGTTGAGTTGATTTCATAAGCTGAGCTCAAATCTGTGACCATTTACGATAATAATCTTTATTGATAACTAAAAGATTTGTGATGTATCAACGCTTATATGGATATTGCTATGATAAGAGCATGATTTTATTTATCTAATTTATATTGCTAATAGTAGTCATTCAATATTGTAACACACACGTTTTCTCTTCCTATATTTTATATATATTAATAAGTGATAAAGGGTTGCGTTCCGAAATTGACTGCCAGTGCTAAAAAACTATATTATACGTAACGTAAACTGTAGATTTTCAGTACTGACAGTGAATTTCGAAACGCAGCCAGGCTTAGTAATCGCTCGGAGAAACTCTCATTTCCCGAGACTTGAAGATTTATAGTTTTGATGCTTTTATAATAATTTTATGATACATTAAAATAAGGTATGCGTATATATAATAAAATCCAAAGTATTTTATAATTAGAATTATTTTAATGCAATACAAATTATCTATAAAATGATTTAATATTAACCCTTAGCTGACACACTATATTGGATTCGATATTTTACCACGCATGGGTGTATGTCACCCGACCATTTTTAATTGCGTACATCTCGGTACGTAATGCATAGAATGTGAACAATTTTTTTATCGATACGCCAGAAAGTCAAGAAAAAGACTAAATAGGTGCAAAAATCGAGAAGTTGAATATATTCGAAATATTCAGAAGAGAAGGAGCGAACGATTTATGAATGTCAAGCATTTTTGTAAACAACCCATGTGTTTGCTGGGGGGTTAAATGTGTAACTTTCTAAATGTCGACAATTCGATAACTATATGTATGGAAAAATATATATTGCATAGTAATGTGAGGAACAGAACAAACATTAAATTAGGATAACCAAGGTAAGAAATATGAAATTTTTGCATTTTGAGGACAATTTAAACAATTTAAGTTTGCATTTTTGTAAAAGGCAGGTATGATACACATCTGTGAAATATCGAGAAAATAATGCTCTGATAATAAAACTGACAGCAAGTATAAAAGAAGTAGAATTGTATAATAAATATCCTTGTGTTTCCATATGTCCTTTCTTCACTGTAATTGCACTTGAACTAATCTAAATTGTTTAATTTGAGAGTTTACATCTAAGTACACTCCGTTCTAAAGTCTCGTCTATTTTCCTTTTTCTATAAAGCTTTAAGGTATTCTTGCTTCATTTCGTCAGTATAACAACTGAAAAATATAACAAAGACGATAGAAAGACTGTGTGATTATCATATTATAATAAAGGGCCCCTTTGATAGTTAACTTTAAAAATGGTATTTAATGTTTTAAATGGTAGTTTATAGTCTCTAATTATTGAATTATCTGGTGTTAACTCCATTTCAATCAATGGGGTTCTTTTCTATGATAATGACATATATTACAATAGAAAAATATTTTACAATTTCTTTTCGCACATAACTCAAAGTTTTGATATATTAAAAAAAAAGACAATAAGATAGTTAAATATATTTAAAAAATTGCACATGTGTGAATGGAATAAATGACGTAACCTTCACGAATTGAAGTAGTTGAATTTTTTATATCAAAACAAAACATGCTAAATTAGACATAATAGGTATGTGCATTTCATTTATGTTAATGAAACTTAGCATCTGTTAATGTTATAAACATAAAATATTATACATTTTTTAATATTTAAAAATTAATTATAAACTTACTTGTATAAGCGTTTGTCCAAATATCTATAAACCTTAAAAGATAACAAATTATTTCTTCTTAATTTCCTTAAAAGATTTTTAAATTTATTTAGTTTAAGATAAAGCCGTCGACTTTTATTCAGTGAAAGTTTATGTTGGTTTTTTAATCCAGTAATATATTTTTGGAATCTCAACCATGCACTTTCATTTATGAAATCTGTTTTTCTTACAGTTCCTAAAATAGCATCTTGATATCGTTTCTTTACTGGTTGTAAGGAATTACAATCTTCAGTTTTCCTAAAGAATAAAATAATATTGTCAATATAATGTTTACGAACGTTTTTAAATATATTTTTATTATCTTATACCTTTTATTGCTACTGTTTTCAGTTGAAATATCTATAGGTGAAAGCATACTAGATTCATTCTCAATAAATTCCAATTCCTTGCTTACTATAATATTAGGAACTGTGGAAGGTTTTAATCTTTCCTTTATTAAATTAGGATCTTCATGGTTCTTGTAATCCTCCGATTCGAAATGTTTGCTACATATATACAATATGTATTATATGAAATCATCTCTATTATTTTCAGAGTTAGATAAACTAATATATTTTTTAAACTAAATTAAATTAAAGTTATTAATGGCTTATAAAATTAATTTAGTTAAGTTAAAAGTTACATGAACATAAACCCAGTTAAGTTAAAAATTATATTAAGATTAAATTAAGTTAAATTAAAAGTCAGTTTTGAAAAGTATTATTCATAATAAATTAGAAATTCGCAAGTTTTTAAAGTCAGATTATTCAAGACAATTATAATGTAGACCATCAAATAAATTTAATATTTCATTTGTAAATTAAGTTTATATAAAATAACAAAGGAATTGTTTTTACGTGGAAGTGAATTTTTAACTTAGGAAAAAAGTTAATAAATTGAAGTTTATGTGTTTAAAAAATAATTAGTTAAAGTTAAAAATTAAATCTTTTAAAATTAACTAAATTAAGTTAAAAGTTATTAACTTTTCAACTTTATTATTAATTCTTTTTAACTAATTAATATCCAACCCTGATTATTTTTATACATATTTAATAAGAAACCACTTTTTTTATACCTTTTATTGCTATTGCTTTTATTTGAAATGTCTATAGGTGTTGGCAGATTACTGGATAAAGCATTCTCAATGGATTCCAATTTTTTACTTAACATAATATTAGGAAGTGCAGGGGATTTTAATATTTTCTTTAAATTGAGGTCTTCCTGGTTCTCATAATCCTCTGGTTCGAAATGTTTGCTATATATGTATATATTATGTGAAACTTTATCTATATTATATATTATACATAATTTATATGAAACCTTTTTTTCATACCTTTTATTGCTGTTGTTTTTGGTTGAAATGTCTGCAGATGTTGGCAGATTACTGGATGAAGCATTCTCAATAGATTCTAATTCTCTGCTTAACATAATACTAGGAACTGCAGAAGGTTTTAATATTTTCTTTATTAAATTAGGATCCTCATGGTTTTTATAATCCTCCGGTTTGAAATGTTTGCTGCATACATATGTGTTATAAACATTCTTCTTTACAGCTTCGCACCATTTTAATCTTAAACTTTCATTTTTCGGAAATCTAAAAAGTTTAATAAATTAATTAATAACTTTCTTATATCATGTATATCATCTAATGTAATTATATGCAAATAATATCTATCTATATTAAAAATTTAATTTGTTTACAAAGAAAAGTATTATATTACTTTTACCTATGAAACGTTGTATCAGGATCCTGGAAAGATCTCTGTTCAACTTTGCAGATACAACAGTATGCAACCATTTCTTATGATATCCAACATCAAAATATAAACATCATAATTAAAAAACTGGGAAACCTACTAGTCTCCCTCTCCTTTTCTTGGTTATCAAGGGACTCGAGGCCCTAGAGCTATTTCGAAGAGTCAGGATAGTGTCAGACGCAAGGTCAGTCGCACATGTGACTTTTCCTACAAATAACATTTTCGCAAATTATTGGATAAAAAATGTTTATGATGAAAAGAACGTCGCGTAGAGAGATACCAGCCGATGATCGAGCGGAAGTGGCGCTTG
>QKQZ01052071.1:0-12643 GCA_003595255.1 Solenopsis fugax
GGCGAATGACAACGGAGGAAGGTCGATGACGGAAACAATCGCGCTCGTTTGAATTGCCGCGCGCTCGAATGGGAACGATCTTCTCCGGGAGTTCTTTCTTATTCCAGACGGTGCGACGCGAACTGTTTATCTATTATCACGCCTATTTGTCGTTCCTGTTACGCGTAGTCGCGAAGGTGAAGATTTAATTGTTGAGAGAAAACTACTTGGAAAAACATCGCGTCGAGTCGCGAAGGACTAATCTGATTTCCGCGAGTTCTACTCGATAAATCGCTTTCGTAAACACGCCCTGTCCGAAGGACGACGTGGCTGCCGCGGCGAGCGGCGACGATTTCAAACACAGCGAGAGGCTCTGGGGCGCGCGATTATATTTGTGACGGGGAAATATAGACTTAGCGCGCATTGCTGGAAAGAGACGGATTGCCTACTTAGATATGCCACTTTGATAAGAGTACTGGTGAAAATTTAGTACGTGTCGGACTGCATGTGTCAAATCGATCTTGTGCATTTTCAACAATTGGCGCGCATAAAAACTTTTATTTATAATATTAAGATATCATCAATCCACTCCAAATCTGCTTGCAATATATTTGAAATATAATTCGAGGCCTCGGGACCCAGGAACGTCGGTATTTTGTAACCATGTTAAAAAAAAAAAAAAAAAAANAAAAAAATGATGTGTGATACATTTAGGTGTGGGAGATCGAGGCGCCATAGATCGATAATAACGTTCATCGTAAATAAATCGCGTTAACGTGCGCGGAGTGCTCAAGCGGTGAGTATAAATCGCGATACGTTCGTCGTGCCGCGCCGCGCCGCGCTACGCCGATAATAATTACTATATTGTCTTAATGATCGCGTGAATATCTTAATCGCGCGATGTACCTGCTATCGCGTTAAAGCGAACGATCGTAATCCCAAACTATCGTTATATTCCGCGGCGTTTACGCAGCGTGGTTTATGTCGAGAAAATCAGTGTACTTCCACAATTAAACGACTCGTAAAACAGTCATCAAAGCGTGGCGCGGAGTGCTCCGAGGAGTGCGGTTGCGATTATATTTCCGTTATTATTATGTAAACGCACATTTAAGCTCATCCTGCGCGCATTAGATGTTCGACCGTTCAGGTGATGTAGTTGTCTTGAAGTGCCGAGATATTTTTAGAATTCACATTCTTGTCATTGTTTTCTTTGGAAATAACGTGTCATTATAGATGGATATTGTCACTTTCAACGTGTCAAGTGTAATCCCGCGGAGTCTAGCATTATACGCAGTTACGACGACATAATGCCTCCTAAGATTTCTCTCGAACGGGTTTTACATAAAGTGCAAGTTGTAAAGCTCGTAAATATTTGTGCGCGTCCGCGTAAGCCAAAGTCACGTTTTAGCTGGGAGTTAGTGCCGGGAGATTCAACCTTGACTTAAATTCTCGAAGACGGTCGAGACGTTGCTACCAGAAATGGAAATTGCGGAAAATATTAAATTTCGGAAAACTGGTCTTTTTTTTCGTCAGTTATGTTTCCACGTGTTTATGTTTTCTTAATTATTGTGGCTATCATCACACGCATCTTTTACGTGCGTCCTTCTAAACATTACTGGTTATGGGGACAAATACCGCCAAATGCTTCGGTGGTCGAGTTGGCTAAGACATCTGGCCTACTAAGCCGGAAGATCCCAGGTTCGATCTCTGGCTGAGGCATTCTTTTTCGTAACAAATTTTTAACAGTTTTTTTTTTAGGGGGAAGCGGGTTTCTTATCGGCTTCATTGCCACATTTAGTAATATCACAGTATTAAATCGAGAATCAATGATGCTAATAAGCATTATTATTATAAAATTGATTTTCGATTTAATACTGTGATGTTACTATTCTCGTTTAACTTAGAATCGTATTTCAAGATCGGAAAATTGGTCGGCGCGCAGTTTGGTGAACTTAAAAATTTATATAAAATCACAAAGAATATCTATCAATACTAACATCTAGTTATGACCGTTAAGACTCTTTAATTAGTTGTTTTTTTTTTCTTTCTTCATTAAAAGTTCCCTTCTTTTCAGGTGCATTGCGGGATGATTATGACGTAATGCGATAAAATCGCGAAATGCAACATTGAAATATGTATCACGCGATAGAAAGAAGATGCATTCTAAAAAGATGCTTTGTGTATGATACAAAGTACACAAGTACACATCGACAGCGTTCTTTTTCTTAAGTGCATCGGGATTCTTAACGTAACGTGTAATGTGAGATACCGTGAAATATTGTGCGATACGATACAAGAAATACATTGTACAAAGATTGTAATTGTCCGTTGAAGATGCTCCGTAGAATCGCTCCAATGAGTATGAGTCATTTTTATTGAATAGCGAGGAGAGAGAGAGGGGGGGGGACGAAGAGAGAGAAAGGAGAAGCGCTAACATCGCGCGCGCATTCGGAAAATAAACGCATTGACGAGTTTATCGTTTGACTCCTGACGATAAAAGAGCGATCATTGCTCCGTATCATTTGTAATATAAGAATTAATGCAAACGAGTGCGAGCTCGCGTATAGAAAATCCGCGATCGACCCGATTCAATCCACTATGGGTATACAATAATTATAGATGCGTACGTTTTCCTGCCTATCTTTTATCTTTATAAATTACACATTAATGGCACAACTTGACAAAAATGGCAAATTAAAATACATCTAGTCAGTGATTATTTAAAAAAAAAAACTTTGGATCTGAATGATATATGCGGCCAACGAAGTCGGCTCGGCGAATCTGTGAATGAATCTACGATGATTATGAATGTTTATTCTGTCGACCGTGTCGGCTTTATAAATTATGCATTAGTGGTCGACTTGTAAAGAAATGAAATCATATTTAATTCGCAACGTTTGATATTGTTACTTTGATGAGACATATTTTGCTCAAATAATTAATATCGCAGTGCTTCGCGTCAACAAATCACAATTATAATAAATAAATAAATAGATAAATATAGCTAATGAAATTAATTCATATATTTTATCTCGGCTGTCCAAACTTTATAAATTATGCATTAATGTCTAAAAAATTGCAGCGAGTTTGAGTTACAATGTCTGGTATCATCACACGCTGTTTTACAATTTTTCCACTTAAGCAATTAATATATCGCGGTAACACAATGGAGCTAAATAGAGTAATAAATATATCGGAACGCAAAATGTTTTTAATTAGACCGTTATCAGATTCGATTACTGGCTCGAATCCACTGCGAGCCGCGACTGGACACGTCGGTTTCACGCGCGTTTCCGCGATATTTGCGCAAATCCGCGGTGGTCTTGGACATGTGAACGCGCGAATTGTTTTATAAGGCAGAAATAATATACTCCGCGAGTGCATTCGAGCATCCGTCAAAAATATCGCGGTAACAATAGCGAAAGAAAAAAAAATATATCCGACGTTTCGACTTCGTCAATGCGTGCACTACACTCTCGAGCTAACAGCGGGCGTATTTCGTTTCTGTCTATTTTTCTGAAAACAAACATTCGATCTGACGAGCTGAATAACGCCAATGGAACACTAGGAAAGGACCACTCGTTTCTGGAGCACTCTTCGGAGCGCCATCGCGGAAAGTTATGTTTTTGTTGCGCCCGTTTCGTTTTTTGCCACCCCCACATACGACCGCCGCCGCGCGAGGGAGGTCCCTTGAACGGTTCGATAGGAATATGGGCCGCAGGTATTTCCTCTGACATTCGATAAATAGCGGCCGATGTTTGCTTTCGTAAATGAATGCCCGAGTCTCTCCCCCCCCCTTCCTTGCCCCCCGTTCCTCCCGACCGACGAGATTCTCGCGCTTTTAATACTTAACTCATCATATCTCATTGTATGAATATTATAGGCAAGTTCTTCAAATGTAGAATTTGCATGATGCTGAACGAGTTGAGAGTTATTTTGAGAATAAAAATCTTTTACACATAAAAATTGATCGAAGATAAGAGCTGACGTGTTATTGGAGGTATAAAAGTTTTTGTATTTGCCTAGTGATATTTTTGTGATTTAACACCGCGTCCAACAGACCGGCATAATTGCCAAGCTGAAGTGCCTAGAGCAGCCAATCAATAAGATATCGCGACGAGGCAAAAACCAGCCATCTCGTAATTTATACGCAACTCCCACGCGAAATGCACATTGCCGCTGCGGCGCACCACCGCCACCGTCTCTCTTTCTCTCTCTCTCTCTCTCTCTCTCTCTCTCTTCTTTTCAACGAGAACGCAAGGGGAACGATGGCACGTATGGCGTTATATCGCGAATATTACGTTTGCTCGTGCCATCATAATTATCGCCTGTTCTTTCGTTTGCACGGATCCATAAATTAACGAATAAAGCCGCTTCATTTACAGTAACGTCCTGATCTATCGTACCGTCCTCCGACAATTTTACCGACGTGTATTATGTGTATAATATACGCGAGATATGTATCAAAATGTAAAACACATTTCTGTTATATTATTAGGCATCAGACGACAGAAAATAATACGCGGAACGGTTTACTTGCGCCACGAGAACAATATGTAAAAAATCCGAGGATCCTAAACGTCTCGTCAGTACGAGAGCAATTCGAGAAATCGCAAACTCGCAAGTTCTAACAGCTCGAGGAGCAGAAAACGTGAATTTTTACACGTGATACTCAACGACGCATACTTTGTGTTTTATCTGCGGATTTATCTGCAAAGTGTGTCGCGGGTTTCTGTCAGCCAGTGTAAAACTTGTCGATCTAATACTATGTATCGGGTTTTCTCCTTCGATATTTTCTTTTATTGTACGCATATCGCGCGGACAGCGCCTTCACTTTGAGCCCACAAAGTCGCTTTCACCTGTTCAATTAACTCCGCACTTTCGACCAAAGACACTCTAGTTATTTCGCGATTTTGTCGGAATAAAGCAGAGGAGATCGGCGGGTTTTCTTTCTCACTTTTCTTCTCTTGTCTAATTTAAACGGCACCGCACCGTTGAAGTACGGACCGGAAGCCAGTGCAATCCGCGTAAAGATAATCGGCTCGATCGTCAGTTTTTATTTTCTCTTAGTCATTATGAATTCTGTGATCGTAAACTTTAATTATCATTAATTTACGACGCGACGCCAAAATCGAGTCGTCCAGACTCGTCAAGAATGTCATGTGACTTTCTTTTCTTCTTCGTTCACAGTTTATCGTGTAAACGAAGCAAAAACTCATTCTAAACTTTAACGTCAAAAGAGAAGAGAAAAAGAGGCTTTATTATTTATTCGCGATAATAGCGTCGCCGCGTCGCGACGATTGACGACGCGAAGGCTGACGCATTTTACACTTTTGTTTCCAGTATAGGAGATTGACCTCATCGAAATTATACCGGTTTTGAACTCCGATTTCGCGGTGCAGGTTTTTCGATTGTTTGCTTGGAATAAAGCGCGATTCCCACCACTCGGCAATCGACGGGATCGACCCGGCGACTTAAATCTGCGTTCTGCGAGCCGCCGCGGCAGGAAAAATCTTTAAAAATGCTGGCCCCGACGAAAAAAGCGCGCATGTGCAGCCACGAGCCATCTCTCTTCCCTTGCTCCTCTCTTGCTCGCCTACTCCACCTACTACCGATGCGCTACGGTCCTCCCGGCTTCGCTTTATGCGTTTCTCGCAGCCAAAACAAATCGTAAAGACGCTCGGCGGAGTGCAATCCCATGCTTGTTACCGAAAAATCAATGATATCAGCATTGGCGACTTTTCTCAAACACAACGTACCATTCCACGAAGTTCCGCATTACGCAGTAAACGAAGAATTTTATGTTTTTATTACGAGTTTTTCTACCTTATTGTGCCAACAATAAGTATTGCTGTTGTTGATTGATCTAAACATTTTTTTTATCAAGAACTCAATTTTGTCAAAAGCTTCGCTTTCAAAATATCCAACGAAAGGTATAGAAATTGCAACAACAGTCAGTCGTAGGTATATTATTTGCGGTTAAATCGGTTTTTTTTTTGCTTCTTTCGTCGATTATACGTCTCGGAGCTCAATACATATTAATTCCTATATCTTGCACGTGCGACTTTCTTGTTTATCGTCTTTGCAACTTACGCGATTACGTTTCCATTTGTTCTTCTTTCATTGGTAAGTTCATATAATTTCTATCAAGATTTCTTTCCGATTTTTATTGACACAAGTGTTACTAGTCTATCCAAGTGTCTCACGGTATTCTGACTCTAACTTGAAATGAGATATCGACACCGCGGGAAATATTGACTGATAACAACATAAAGCGTATTTAAGATTGTCACAAACAGAAGCATTTCTATTTTGTTCGTTTTAATTTCGAGTGACGTGTCGAACGGGATTAACAAATTTTAATACGAGTGATTCACTTTTTTCCGCGAAGCGTGATCTACCAGAAACTATTCGTAAGTTCGTAAGTTGTTGAAATAGTGTACGGTGCTAGGACTTATGGCTCACCCTATGAGAACTTGAGTGATAAACCGGTCCGAGCGAACAAAACATCATTCAGCAGGGATTCCCCGACATACATGTTCTCCGCTCTGACCGTCTGTATAATAATGAAACACTATCGAACGAGTATTGTCCCATTTTCACTTGCCGACTGTTTTTGCCGAATTTCAATGCAGATTTCAACTTTAACCAGAGTTTATGTTTAATTTGGAACTAAATTTCTGTTATTGTAACAAAAATTGATACACAACACACACAAGCACACGTATTTTTTTTTAAGTCATACTTTTAGTCTACTTGGCTGATTACGTTTAAATATTTATGATGTGAAATCTCAAGCTTTGTGTTTATTTGAGAATTCGTAAGTAGAGAGAATAAAAGTAAGAGAACGACTCTCCGTAACACTCTCTCTCCAATGATATATCCATTTGTAAGTGTGATTCTCAAGAGTGACTCTCGAGTATTTCTTTTAAATGAACAGTAGCCGCTTGTCTTTATGTGATTTGTGAAACATAACGCGCATCCAAATCAACTCCAAGATCTTACGATTGCTTAGTTGGTAAAGTTATAAGTGGATCGCCTCTCTCATTAAAGCTCGGTCGGACTGCAGCAAAACTTGGAGTTCGTATCAACGCTTGCCAATGTTTATCCACGCGAATGCGAGGGAAATCGAAAGAACAATCTGGACATTTCTTTAACACAATTTAGCATTAAGAACACTTCTTGAATAATCTGACACCGGGAAAAATTCTCGCGATGGAGAGAAAACTAATTTTTTTTATCTTTGTTTCTCTTCATGTCTTTATAAGTATTAATCTTTCGCGTTTGAACAATTGACCGAATAAGTTATTACAATAATAGTTACTTCTTATTATCATTGCGATTATTGTTGCACTTAATTCTTTAATAAAAATTGTATTTATTTGAATTTCTTTTAATTTTTCACAAGAATAGAATTTTAGAGCAAACGAAAAAAAATCTTTATTTTATTCTATTAATTAAGCTTAGTGCCTTTGATGTTTTTTATTTTACTTGTCAGCTTCCGTAAAGTGTATTTGCGGCTTTAAAAAAAAACTTATATTCCTTTTTACGAGATAGAGCTAATGACTTTCTGGATGCAAAGGAAATTTGAGCGATTGCTCTGGGATTTTGGATGTAATTAAGTGTTGCAGGACGGAGATTGAATTTAATGAGACGAATTTCTCGAAATAAATTGGTTTTATAGCAGATCAGCGGTTGTATTGGAACTTTTCTAATATAAGGGTAGATGACATAATAAATGTTAATTGTAAAAGAAGAGAGAGAGAGACGAATAAGAACTAGACCACAAATGGTGTGTCAATACATGATTGATGTTTCAATAATGGTACGATCGCTTTTTTCTACTCACGAAAAATATTGGAAAAAAAATCTTTCAGTTTTGCTCTCGTATAATACACTTGGTTAGAGAAACAGAAAGCGGTGCTTTGCTGGCTTTGCAAAACAAGATTGCACTACGCGCTAATTAAAAAATTCGCGCTAATCGTGGAACTCGCGAAATGTTACGCAGACTTCTATCAATGACGATAACGAATACTCTTCAGGCCGCGAATATCGCATTAGCGTCACTTTTCGACCGGTTGCCTTTCTCTTAACCGCGATAACGGGATATTACAATGTTATCGCACTCGAGATTCTCGAAATAGTTAAATGCAATTATATGTGATGGGATAAACTTGGAATTGCAATAAACTAATCTCGACGTGCCCGGCGCACGTAGTATTATCTTAACAAATAACGGTTATGTAACGAGTAAATATAGCACAATAAAAACAGTTAACTATAAATATGATTGATTCACGTGCAAACGGTTTGTGCCGAATCGCGATGTTTTTTTTTTATTTTTTTTCGCCAGCAAATTTATATATCGGTAAATTTCGTTAACAAGTATTTCCAAGTCTTATCGTTATCTGGCACATGACATTAACTACCACACACATCACATAACTCTTCAATCTATTTCGCGTCTTACTACGTATTTGTTTAAGTTCTCATGTTTTTTCATCTCTCGTAAATTAGCATTTGTTCTACTTTCAATTAATTTTTCGAGGAAAATAGGTTATCAAATATTTTTGTGTGCAGTTCTGATTGATATAAATTGCGAATCTCGAAGATCGTGACTTGTTGCGTATCCAGGCGATAAAACTTCCGTTGGAATACTTTTCACGAAGAAACAATATTGCATCAGATGAGTCATCCGACAAAGCAAAAGTAAAAATTACTTCAAACAGGTCGCGCAAAATGCAAATTGAGTGACAAATTCGCAGTAGCAAATAAAAGAAAATGAAGGCTGATGTAATTAGTCTGATAAGAGAGGAGGAATGCCTCGCAATATTGCGTAACATAAATTCCGTAATCGTAAAACGACTTAAGCCGTCTTATTCCTTGCAACGTAATTGCGCGCGATAATACCGATTGGGCGAGACACATGTCTTAAATAAGCGCCTTAAATAGCGTGGCAAAGTTTAATTAAAAACTTGGCACGATATGATTACCTTCCTTTGCGTTTGCCTCTTATTTTCGGTTAATTATAATTGCATCCGCCTTTGTTATCCGCATATTAAAAAAATTTACGAGTATAAAAAAAAAGAACGGTTTAAAGCGATATGATTGTAAGAAGTTCCGTCTTATTCGAGCGTCCAAGGACGCAGAATTCCTCAAGGATTCAGGAATTCGACGAATCGAGCACGTGGTTTTGTAGTATCGCGTCTACCTTTAACACCTTATAAATTATCAGCGTGATACGTACTTTATAGATTCGACCTGCATAACAGCGATTGAACTTGTGAAGCGTGAACCGGACGTGTCTGTTCATGCGTGACTAGGAACGTTGGTCTGATCTGATATTCTAGAGTGCGCATTCTAGGATCGAAGATTCTAAAGATGCAAACGTCTACGACTCGTGGCCCAATTTCGAATAACGTTATTCTTAACTAAAATTGGTCACAGGATATGTCTGCAAAATGTAATCTTATTTCACGATTATTAATCGCTTATTCATACGATATTCATACTAAACTGTACATGAAATTCGAGACGATAAACGCAACGATCGTTACTGATAAAACGTTTCATTTCATTGTATACAAGTGGAAAATAAAACGAGTCTCTCATATTTCTTCTCTTACACAATAATGCGCTGTTATGCATCCGCCTAACTGCGAACCCTCTTCTGTATTGTTTACTTACAGATACTGGCGCGCCCTACGTATTGTACAAAGATAACATGGAGAGACCCCAGGGTCAGTGGGGCCCGGGGCCGGGATCTCTCCAGGACGGTGGACTGTACCCGCAGCAACAACAACAGCAGCAACAGCAACAGGGTTCCTCCTCGTCGGGAAGCCCACAGCAGGCCTGTGGACCTCCGGTCGAGGGCGGCGAAAACGGTCCCCCGCCCTCGTTAGCCTCGCCCGTGCCCTCACCATATCCCTCGGCGCCTCCCGAGCCACAATCCTTGACTCCGCCGGACGATGACATACAGTCGAGTCAAGCCACGTCCCAGCAGCAGCAGCAGCAACAGCAGCAACAACAAACGCAGCAGCAGGTCCAGCAGCAGCAGCAGCAGCAGCAACAGCAACAACAGCAGCAGCAAGTTCAACAGCAATCTCAGCAGCAACAACAACAAACGCAACAGCAAGATCACTCGCCGCAACAACAATTGACTCCTCACGCAGAGGTGGATCGCAGCGATTGCTTTCCCGGCGCCGGAGAGCTGCAACAATATCCGCAGCATTATTTCAAAGAGGCCCGGCCGCACCCCTCACCGTCCGTGCCGCCGCATATGCTCACGCCCGGCGGCTTCTCCGCGCTGCACTATCTCAAGCAACCCGGAGTAATGCTGACGTCTCTCGGCCAAGGCGATGGCGGGCCGGGACTGGACGCGCATCAGTACGCGAGTCCGGGCGCGCCGAACATGGCGACCGGGCTGCCTGACATCGTGCAGCAGAGCGGCAAATCGTCCAAGGCCGGCAACAGCGATCTACGTCTGTTCAAGTGCTTGACCTGCGGCAAAGACTTTAAGCAGAAGTCAACTCTGCTGCAGCACGAGCGGATCCACACAGACAGCCGGCCGTACGGATGTCCCGAGTGCGGCAAGCGGTTCCGTCAACAATCCCATCTCACGCAACATCTGCGCATACATGCTAACGAGAAGCCGTACGCTTGTGTATACTGCGAGCGTACGTTCCGGCAGCGTGCCATCCTCAACCAGCATCTGCGCATCCACTCGGGTGAGAAGCCATACCAATGTCCGGAGTGCGGAAAACACTTCCGTCAGAAGGCGATCCTGAATCAGCACGTCCGCACACACCAAGGCGAGCATTTCTCTCTGCCTCCCAGACTCCCCAGAGGGCGTCCACCACAACCAAACACTGACCCACCCACCGGTTCTCACTCATTACTAACGCAACCACCGTCGCCACCGTCACCATCGGCATCATCGCCATCGTCTTCATTATAATCATCACGTTCATTACCGCCGGCGGTACAATAACCCGCATACTAACGATTCATCTCGATTTTCACCTGTCCATCTGTACCAGTGATGGATTTACGGCTTGAAAAAAGAGCGAAAAGTAAATAAACTGACAGGACGATGTGTCTCGAAATAATGGGGGTAAATTCACCACTGGTCTAGATCATCTGTACCCCTCACCAGCTTGCCGGAACGCGTTTTTCTTTTCAAAGCTTCCAGAACTACTAACGACGACTTACCAGAGACAAGTACCAGTTGTCATTGGGCCTCGTTGAAGCTAAAGCCAACCGGCGGGTAAGAACGGTTGAGCTGGACGCGACAGCGTTGGTGAGCTGTGAGATAGAGCAGTTCCCCTTCCCATTTCTATGCGATCCGACTTGTCATCTAGCTAATCCGACTGCCCTCTAATAACTCTAGTTCCCTCGCGGGTCCCTCCGTTAAAGTGAACATTGGCCTACCACGAATAACTATGTACTTTTTCTATATAGCATTTCTCTTCCCGTCTACTTACTAATACCAATAACTTTTATTGGGGATCGCGATAAATTGGGTCATGGTAATTTCCCAAACAACACAAGAGTCCTAAAGACGTGTAAACGCCGTCGCACAAATACTTCACAGAATACTTGATTAAAGTTAAACTTTCTTGGACATTTGTGTTGTCTGGGAGAGTGTTCTCACCTGAATTTGAGCGAACGATTTTTGAGGTCGTGCTTGACTCGCGCTACAATTGGCACGTAGATAGCTTTGATCCTGTAATCATTAAATTCCGTAATCCGGGCTACTAACGTTCCTCTGTTACCCGTCCGCCATGGAATACCGCCGATGAACCGTGGCCCGTTCTTTTGTTATAGACGTGAGTCCGCACCTCATCTTCAAGAACGGAATGACGCCGACCCTCTGGCCGCAGGACGTTCCCTTTCCGCCCGAAGAGGGTAAGGAGGAGGTGGCGTCGACATTCGGCGACACGGACACGCAATCGGGTGCGTTCAGTCCGGCGCCGGACGCCAATTCTATCCAGTACCCGGCATACTTCAAAGATCCAAAGGGCGGCAATCACGCGGTCTTCGGCGCAGGTGGTTCGGGCAGCTTCGGTGCTTTGCAGTACATCAAGCAGCAGGGTGGCACGAAGAGCTGTCTACCTGACGTGATACAGCACGGTCGCTCGGCCGGCATGCCGTTGTACGTGCGCTGTCCGATATGTCAAAAGGAGTTCAAGCAGAAGTCTACGCTGCTGCAACACGGGTGCATACACATCGAGTCGCGGCCATATCCTTGCCCAGAATGCGGCAAGCGATTCCGGCAACAGTCTCATCTCACGCAACATCTGCGCATCCACACGAACGAGAAGCCGTACGGTTGCGTATACTGCGGACGCAACTTCCGTCAACGTACGATCCTCAATCAGCATCTGCGTATCCACACCGGTGAGAAGCCGTACAAGTGCCAGCAGTGCGGCAAAGATTTCCGCCAAAAGGCAATTCTGGACCAGCACACGCGCACTCATCAGGGCGATCGGCCGTTCTGTTGTCCGATGCCCAACTGCAGGCGGCGCTTCGCCACCGAGCCCGAGGTGAAGAAGCACATCGACAACCACATGAACCCGCATGCAGCCAAAGTGCGTCGGAACTCGAGCGGCGACACGAAGCCGCCCGGGACGCCCGCGGGCTTGGGTCCGGTACCCGTGCCACG
>QKQZ01052072.1:395-11277 GCA_003595255.1 Solenopsis fugax
GAAAACATAAATTGTTAATTTATCTGTAACTTTAGTATGGATAAAATAAAAATATATAATATTATAAATAAAAATTGGAATATAATGTTCACCATTTCTGATAAAAACTAAATCTTCTACGATTAAAAAATTGTTTACAGTGATGACATTTAAAATATAGTTTACATTATATACACGTAATATACATTATTGATATTGACGTAAATGTTCAAGACCTAGCCAAAATAAAGTGGATTAGATAGACAAAGATCGATCTTCACAATCAATTTTTATATTTAAGACCATTTTAAATACCATGTAAAATGTTATCAACCAATCAGAGAGCCATATTAGCATTTTAAGGCATTACTTAAGACAGTCTTGAAATAAGAATAGACTATGAATACCGGCTGAACAATCAATCTTGGTCTATTTAACCCACTTCACTTACTTACTGAAATTACCTGCTAAAATTTCTACTGAAATTATAGACATTGAGTTATGTAGTGAAAACAGATATCTTCTACTTTAGTTAAGACAAAAGAAATAAATTGAATTATTACAGAAAATTAAAACAGACTTGTATATATACTCGGATATATTAAAAATAATATTGATATATCAAAATAGAGGACTCCACACACAAGTCACAAATTTTAATATAGAAATAGAATACAAAATTTATTTATAATTATTATTGTTATTATTTCATATATTCAATACATTTACATGCCAAAGAATTTCTGTTTTAGTGTGGGAGGTAATTTCTCCAACAGTGAGGTAGGATTTACTTCAATCGCAACCAACTCTTCATCGTTCAACCAATTTAAGTAAACAAGATGCTGCAAATATTAAAATCATCATTTTTCCCTTTCTCTATCTTCCATTATCAATTGTTTAAAACAGATATTTTTTTACAATTAGCAATATTACCTTGTATTTTTTGACAACTTGAAACATATGTTGAGACTGTGAGCTGGAAATTGAATTGCTATCTTCTGCGCTTTCTCCATTCTCTCGTTTAGGAATCTTTACTTCTTTTTCTGATAATTCGTTATTTTTATTGATGACATACACGCTAGAGTCGTCCTGCATGATTATGATGTCCTTGTTGCGCGGATCAAATATGATGTTTGTTATCGGGAACGGACGTGCTAACCACTGCTTCAATAACCGATTTTGCAGATTATTAGAAAACTCGGTGTAGTTCTTCGTAGGAATATTGTATTCAACGATCTGAAAATCAATTTGCATAATTATCAGTAACAAAAATATCTTAATATCTTCAAACAATAACATCATTGATTGAGCTCGCGTTTTAAGATATTAATTTTGGAATTGCCGTTTCAATTTAGATCGTACGATTATTTAACATGCTTTATTGTACACGTCTTAAAAAATTTCATATTACCTGTATCAAAAGGTAATAAACTGTAAGTCTTCATAAGGTTCATAAAGTTCGTATGAACGGATAATTCAATAACGGGATTATAGAGGCGATTACATATACTGTCATCGCGTAAAAATAAAATTGCAGTAACAGTTAACAGTAAATTGCGAACTTTTACTGCCGCAGATCATTAACGTTGTGCAGTATTTTATGATAGTGCATATTCGAGTCGGTTATTACTTAAATGTCAACGTATAGGATGAGTAACACACGCATATGAGGCCCTGTGTGCAATAGAAAAATATTAGATATTTGGAATAGGAATTTAAATTTTAGAATCAGTTTCCTCCTGAATATTATACATAAATAATAAATTATGTTGTATCTTGTACGACATATTTATGCCATAGGTTTTATTTCTATCAATTGTACGTAACGTTTAATATTCATTAAGAAAACTGATTCTAAAATTTTAATTCTTATTCCTAATATCTAATATTACTTTATTATGCGCAGGACCTATTTATCTTATATCGTTGTATCGTATTTTATAGTGTGCTGTATTTACCTTATGATCGGAATATGCTATGACTAAATTTAGCGTATTTTTCTGTACGGCTATCGCTGTCGCTGGGCAACTGTACTTGGGCAATTGCCATGCTTTGAGCGATTCCACCGTTACGCCGTCGCCAATAAAGTACACGGCGACTCCACATTGCCGATCCGTACATACGAGATACTTGCTGTCCGGAGAGAAACACACGAGACTGACATTTGTAATAGACTCCTTCGTCGTCTGGAACGATCCGATCAGACTTAAGCTCTTCTTGTCCACTTTGAACAATGTTACAGTACTCTCGCTGCCGTCGTTATTAATGGCAATAAATAATTTGCCATTTGGACTGAATAGCATCTTCTGTATTCGCTTCATTGATAGGTCGGTATCGTTTCTAGATAGTTGAGCATCTCCCTCCACTACGTCAAAGTTGAAAACTCTAACGTGAGTGTCTGTCGAGTACACGATTGTTTTGGAGTCCTTGTTAATGGCGTAAGAGATGATGCTCTCATCACCCTTTGTCTGTAGCTTCAGCAGTTTCATAGGTTCTTCGTCTAATTGATGCAGCATGGAGGAGCGTACTAATTCCGGAGGATCCTTAGTGGCTGAACCAAGTCTCCATAGCTCTAGATAGTTTGTATACCGTAACAAGATACATCGAGATTTTCGGCAAATTGTGGCACAGGGTGGTTGGAGTAGCGGAGGATACTTTACGAGATTTTTTGGTGGGTAACTCGACACAGCGAGGTATCCATCTACCCCAGCTGAATAGAGTTTCCCATTAGCTTCTACAAGTGCTCTGACATCATGAACGTGTAACCTCCTCTCAATTCCTTTCACCCATTGAGGCTTTCCACTCGATTTTAATGTGACTTTGCAAAAGCTTCTCACAACTGGGTCTACGCCCGTGCAATACACCACATTCATGTCATGCGACAAAGTAATAGCTAATATATCAGCTGTATGACTTTCGTGAGATTCTATTAGTACTCCCATTTGAGGATCCCAGAAGCATAAGAAACCCTGAGAGTCACCAGATATTATTATATTGTCATCGGTGACTGCGAGGCACCAAACTATTGTGTCTTTCTTAATATTACTTTTGCAAGTTGTCATTTTATGTATCGCATGTCCAGACTTAGCACTCCAGACTCTGATGGTGTTTGTGGAACCTGTATAAATCATTTCACCCGTGTTATCCCATTTAATACACAATATTCTTCCTTTCTGTTTATCAAATTTCATAAATCTTTCATAAATCAGTTTATCTTTATGCACAATGAAAGTATTGATATATCCATTCTCTGTGCCGACAGCTAGGCGAGTCTTCTCTTGATTCACATCCATGCACCAAGCTGCTCCTCCTGTCACCATGACTTCGTGCTTGATATTCAGCGTTTGTAAGTCGTACTCAACTACCGCACCATGAAGACCTGTCGAAAACAGTCTGGAATCAATCCAGAGTATGCTTTCCACCGAATTCTCGGTGTGACCGGCTATGCTGCAGTCAACAAATGGCGCGTTCTCTACATTCCAAACTTCTATAGAGTTGTTATTCCTTCAGAAAAAAACAAAAGAATTAGGAAGTAATCGTAAAAAATTCAGGCGTGTATAAAGACGACCAGTTCACTACATAAATATTAAATGTACATAGATACATGCTATCTAACCTTGCGAGAGCTAACTTCTTCGTTTTTGATTCATAAGACAAACAAGTCACCGACTTTGATTCCAAATTGTAAAATCTTATGTTATGTATACGATGCGAGGCCATGATTGGATATTTGTTTCTATATGATTAAATTTAATTTCATATATAACTGACTGCGCTTGATACGTTCATAGAAAACATAACCGTAACTATCACGCACGTGGGTGGCGCAAAATGCTCTTATTATTAGTCCGATTGATCGGAGTCAGAGCTGGTCAGAGCTGTCAGAGCCATCTGAACGAAGCTAGTGACATTTTGTCAATTTTGTCGTATTCTTGCACTTTGCAAACATAACACTCATGATGAAATGATGTATTTCAATTTTCGTTATCTCTTGTAGGAATATGTATATTTTCTCTTAATAACTTCAATAATTTTTTATATATTATTTTGTGTATATATAATTCAGTCAATTTCTACTTGTGCTAAGTGAAAAATATAATTCTTATTTTAGATTAACCAATATTTTTCTTTGCTATACATATAATATACTACGATATTGCTTAGAAATGAAAACAAAAGATGGTCTACGTTTTTCTCTATCATAACCTAATATCACGTGACGTTACGTCACGTCAGATTTAAGAGCCTACGTTTCGTTCTCTATCATTGTCTACCATCAGCATTACGATTACGACTAAACTTTTTTACGTGCAATGGCCTTAAACATTTTCTCGCGCGCAACCGGCGTTGTCGGTTGTCGGTGCTCTTCGGTGTGCAGAAAAGAAAAGCCAACCGGGACCGGAAACGATCGGCCAGGAACTTTTCGTGCGGAAAACGGCAACGTGGGCGAAGATGCGCGCAATACGCAAGCGCTCGGCACGACACTCCCCAGCCCCAGTCCCCAGACGACCGCGTATGTCGGTCTACTTCGCGTCGTTTTGATTCGGTGGCGCACTTCAGTCGAAACGCGTGAACCTGGGTAACCTGGGTTAGTAGTTTATCGGGTTCGTCACGGTGCGTGAGGTGTGTTGCGTGCGACCGCGTCCGATTGTCGGCCAAATTAAGCGACGATCGCGCTACGTATTACGTGTCTGTGTGTGTCACAGCTGCTGTTAACCGGGGAAACGACGGCGGCGAGTAACGGGGGCCCGCGCGTGTGAAACGAGGTAAATACACACCAATCCGCATCGCATTATTCGGGGGGCACGGCGGGTTATCGATTGCGACTATTTCCAGAAAGGACGACGGGTGACGCATCGAATTGACGTATGTATATGTGTTTACCTCGTGCGGCTCCCGCGTTCCTTTGAGTCGCGCGATCCTTTTGATTCGCAACGTCGTTGCGTGCGACAGCGTGCGAGCTCGCGAGGGAACGCCAACCCACCGTGCAACCGGCCACTATAATCACAATAGATTACCACGGCTTGATTATTCGCGCGACCTTGCCTTGTCGCGGAAAATCGATCTAGGTAGACTGTGTAGCATCGCGTCGTCCATTCGAAACGTTCGAATCCTCGAGGGTCTTTTTTTCTTGTTTAAATAACATTTGAGAATCGTCACGTCCACTTTGCCGAATATTGATGCTATTATATCGTGATAGTGATGAGTAATACAATATATATATATATATATATATATATATATATACATACATATACGCGCGATTTACGTCTTCACACATTATACACACTTGCGTGTGTGTTGCATGTTGCGTGCGCGCGCGCGCGCATAATGCGTTAAATTTTTCCAGGAAGATTAACGTAGATTGATGTAGATCGTTGTTAATTACGAAAATGCGACTGCCACAATATTACCTGTTACTTAGAAATGGCATGTAATCGAAGTAACAAGAAGGGATTCGTGAGATACCGATAAATTTCGATTCTGCAATCAACGTGTTAATCAATGATAAACGCGATTACCTCATCAAGATATCGCTTATCTAGAAACAGCGTTTAGGTCTATATGTTATGACGACGAACAAAAAGGAGAAGAAATACGCCCCTCATATTCAGTAATTTATACTTTCCATTTCGCTAGTATAATTGCGTTTTCGCGATCGAGTAACCATGCGAAACCTGTGCCTGCGCAATTGTCGTAAACATTAAGCTGCTGCTTGCTACAAAGTGCAACCTTCTAAGTGATAAGTACGGCTTATCATATGCCTGTGCAATGTATTAGTCCTTTTTCTCTTTTAGATACAAACAACTAACACAAATTAATATTCCTAATAATAATAATAATAATAATAATAATAATGTAATATTCATACATGCTAACTGTGTAATTGGAATAATTTATTTTGTGTCTTTATTTACTAATATATTACTTACAATTGTTACAAGACAATAACGTGTTAAAAATTAATTCGCAAATAGTTTTTGTTATGTTAATGATTGTCATTAATTGTCAAAATTTTTGGTCTAATTATGAGTAATTAGTTGATTATATTAGTAGATGACGTCGTGTCACTCTTTATTTCTCTTCTTAATAAGCAAGGCTGGATAGTAACTACTCAGATAGCAAAACGTGATAACTCAATCTAAAATAAATCATTGCACAGATTAAATTGCTCGTCAATTGTTATTATGTTGTCTTTTATTTTATGCGACAAAAATATTTTAGTTAATTCAGTATCAATATGCTGAGTTTTATTGTCGAGCCAAATGTAGAACAATTATTGAAGTCAATCTATGATAAGTATATTGTCAATAAGTTGTTTAGAACTTGCTATTATTATATTTTGAAAACTGTTTATAACAATCTGTGAGTAACATGACAGCAACAATTCCCATTTATAACTTGTGATAAGTATAATGCTGATAAGTTGTTAGGAACTTGCTGGTATTACATTTTAGAAACTGTTGCTGGCAAGAACATATTGATAAGAGGATACTCCCTTCTGTTGCTTTGCTGACAACTATGAGAATATTTGTGGCAATTTGTGACAACTTGCAATTATTTGGCTATCTGGGTAGTTAAAAAATTAATACCTTTTAACTTGACTTAGTTAATTTTAAATGATTTATTTTTTAACTTTAATTAATTATTTTTAAAACATAAACTTTAACTTATTAACTTCTTCCTCAAGTTAAAAAATTATCTGTGTAAGAAAGGAAACAATTATAAAAGAAAAGCTACAATCTAAATATTCTTTTATTATTTCATAACCTTAATTTAGAAATAAAGAATTAAATCAAAAACACTCATTTGATGATCCGTATTATAATTGTTTTGACTAATCTAACTTTATTAAATTACAGCTTTATAATTTAGTATAAATAATGCTTTTCATTAAGTAAATTAACTTTTTGTTTAAGTTTATCTTATCTTAACGTAACTTTTGACTGAATTAGTTTTTTGTTCATATAACTTTTAATGTAACAAAATTAATTTTATATGCCATTAACATTTAAATTTAGTTAAAAAGGAATATTAACTTACCCAGCCTTATCAATAAGAGAGATAAAATTATTCGGAACATACTGAAAGATAATATATACAATTGCAAGGTATTCTAGATCTTTCATAAATTATAATCATGTATGAGTTAGAGAGCCTACATTTAGTAGGACAAATATACATTTTTTCAAGTGTTTATCCATGACTTCTCGAGCAAGAAGTGTGAAACACTAATCTCTTTAATTGTTGTGTTCCTAACATTGTCTATAATTTTTTACACTAAGCACATTTAGAAAAAGAATAACAAGTATATTATAAATTAGTAGATATACTATTTTTTTAGGTTAAATTGCAAATTATAATAACAATTGAAGAAAATACATAAAATATATCTTTTAAGGAAACTTTAATGAATCTTTAAATGAAACTGATACATTTATATGTGTCATTATCTTTATCAGAGTGATTCACTTGTGTTTGTTTGAATGACAGTTTAATATGAAATGTAATATGTAATATTGGCATAAAGACAAGTAAAGAGTAAATTTATTTCGATAATTTTATATATTAAACATCTCTAAAGTTGCCGATGCACATTTGTTGATTGGAGTTTTTCCATTGATGTTCTTTTGTTCCTCAAAGGAGACCTAGTATAATAATAGGTTTTTTTTCAGCTAAAACAAAACCAAAAGATGACAACTTGGCAAGCACCTGGTGCGGGGTTCTATCCAGGGCAACAAGGTTCTGATCTTTTTCCTTCTGTTTTTTAATATATTTTCTACATTACTATATTTCTTATTTTAACTGTGATATACTCGGGGTCCATGCCAAAGACTATTCAGTCAGCAGTTAGTGTAATTATTTGCTTGAACGGATATATCATCTCACTCATTCAAAAGTACACTGTTAATATAATGATTATTTTTAGTCAACAATACTCTTGAAAAGAAAATTATTAATAAAACTTGCAGTAACATGCTAGAGTACCAATTGTCATCAACATGCCTCTATAATTAATTCATATACTCATATACATTGCAGCAGATTGTGTCAAATATAATTAATGTGATGTCAAGAAGCCTACTGCACACATGCATACTACACATACACATACACGTCGTGGAACTTAATTGTACAAAAGCATAAAACACGCACTATGTAAAAATAGTGGCTGCTGTTACTGCACAGAGTTCCTCAAATTGTGCTTAATAAGCCTTACTGTTTATCAAGGTTACATACACATTATATTATAACATTGAAATTTATGTTTCTCACATTTGATTGTGCAGGTTCATACCCGTATCCTCAACAAAATCCTGGGTATCCACCACCGCAGGAAGGCTATCCGTATCCTCAGCAAGCTCCAGGATATCCTCCACCTTACTCTGGTGGAAACCCACCAGGTAGATACAAAAGAATGTTATTTAACATTAGAAGTACCAAACAGCATTATCAACAGTTTCCATTCTTTAGATTAAGGAGATATTTTAGTTTGATAAGTTAAAAAAATCGATTTTTCAATTAAAATTGTTTCTTTTACTCTTAAGTACAAGTTTATAAAGCAATTTAATAAAATCCAAACAATCTGTTGGTTTTTTCACGTTTTAAAGAACGCATATGGACTCTCGAGGGCACATTACAAGCACTTGCACACGAAAAAACACCACTAGACAGCACAGTATTAATAGCAATAAAACAAATGTTGTTACAATATTTGTACACAACAAATAGTGAAGATTTAACTACCGATGCTTTATTAGAACGAATTAAAATTTTTTATAATCTCTGTTTATAAATAAATATGTTTTAATTTTATGTTAATAATAAGAATTAAAAGTTTAATTTTTGTAAATATAAAAGAGTAATAGACACGTATATAAAACCAATAATCTAGGCATTTTCAGTTTTGATTAAAAAATTCGTAAAAATAGCCTTTAAAAAACAGTTCTTCAAATTAGAATACTCCCTTAACATCCTATTTCTTATGCAAAATATAAGATTCTAAATTTTTCTTATTTTTCATCAGTTATTTCCTTTATCTTGATGAAATATTTGATTTTTCATCATTTTCTTTATTTTCATACTAATTTGCTTAATTATCTAGTGAATAAAACATAGTGCTTCTAAATCACAAAATTATCACAATAATTTATTCATCAAGTTGTGTTACTATTTTTTTATAGGACCAGGATTTATACAGCCAGGCGCCCCACC
The DNA here is from genome assembly GCA_003595255.1 of Solenopsis fugax. NCBI lineage: Eukaryota > Metazoa > Arthropoda > Insecta > Hymenoptera > Formicidae > Solenopsis > Solenopsis fugax. Next base: position 9,591 of record QKQZ01052072.1, read on the forward strand.
GTACGGTGAAGCACCACCGCCAGTTGGTCCAGAATTTGGAGGAATACCTCCACAAGGTCACCCAGGAATGTACGGGTCCGGTTATGGGGAAGATCCTATGCAGGATGAGGTCAAAGGATTTGAGTTCAATGACAAAACTATCAGAAATGGCTTCATTAGGTAATTATTAGATTCTTAAAATTCAATAGATTTTAAAGTATGAGACGAGTATATGTATATAAATATATATTTTTTTACAGGAAAGTCTACAGTATTCTGATGTGTCAGTTGGTCATCACACTTGGGATGATTACTCTGTTCCTTTATCATCAACCGACACAACGATGGATTCAGAGTCACCATGAAATATTTTGGATTGCTTTCGCCATGACTATCGTTCTGATCATATGCATGGCTTGCTGTACCAATGTGAGACGCAAGGCTCCGATGAATTTCATATTTTTGTTCTTGTTTACAATTGCGGAGGCTGTCTTGCTAGCTACAGCTGCATCAACGTATAAATCTCAGGAAGTAAGTTGACCAAAATGATCTTAATTTTGATGTTACATGAGCATAACTTATTGTATAACTTATTATGTAGTATGTCATTATATAAGTTGTAGCAAGTATCAAACTTGACATATCTACATACAAGTACTTTTGCAGGTTATGTTAGCCGTTGGAATTACAGCGGCAGTTTGTCTAGGATTGACGATATTCGCATTTCAAACAAAAATTGATTTTACCGGATTGCACAGTGTCTTGTTCGTCGCTGTGCTCATTTTAATGATTTTCGGTATAATTGCGATCTTCTGGCACGGAAAAGTTATAACTTTAGTTTATGCCTCGCTCGGTGCGCTGATATTCTCTCTATATCTGATTTACGATACGCAAATGATGATCGGCGGAAAACATAAATATTCTATCTCACCGGAAGAGTATATCTTCGCCGCGTTGAGTCTGTATTTAGATGTAGTCAACATCTTCCTGTACATTTTAACTATCATTGGCGCTACGCGAGATTAATTGATGTCAATTATGATATTTTTGACTTGTGTTATAATTACTAAAAAAATACAGTCAGTGTTTACTTACCGCCGTCCTGCTCTGGCTCTCCGCAGTTATTGTCCTGAGAGCACACTGTAGGCGAATAAACAATGGAGTACGAAGGGAGATATTGGCAAGACTTTAATTTCTACCAAGATAGCTTTTACAAATTTTCAAAGATTAATATACACAAACAGCACGCTTGTATTCAAAGCCTTCTGTCTAGTTCCATAAAGCATAATACAGCAAAGTATTCTCCCGTTATTTTCGGGAGAAAACCAAGTATAAATTCTTGGAACTGCTAATGTGTAGAATAGTGTGTCATTATTATTATTATTATTATTGTTATAAAAATAAACAAAGGTTTTTTTCTTTGTCTGTATTATTTTGAATAATTATCACCAGAACTTTTATTATAAAAAGCAACGGTCAACTTTACAACTTAATTTTTTTATTTCTTTAAGAGACTTAGATTTTTCTAATGTGATCAATGAGTGTACATGTCTAATTAAAAGTATGTAAAACCAATTATTAATATATAATTGTTATAAATATGTCATAGTGTAATAAAAACTAGCATTAGTTATAATATATTTGGACTTGACTATATGTAACTCCAGGCAACTTTAAGAGACGATTGTATCTTGTTGCCTACACATAT
>QKQZ01052073.1:0-10208 GCA_003595255.1 Solenopsis fugax
GCTTCGACTTCGATCGGCGTCGAGGTCGAGAGGCCGAGCCGAACCCGAAAGGGTAAGAAAGAAAGGGAAGGAGATTGAGAGAGAGGAAAGCCCGCTAGAGATCGGACCGTGCACGGTCTAGGCTGACTTCGCATTCGTCTAGTCGCGGCTCGACTTCCGATTACGAGGAGCGATGAATACATCACCATTCTTCGTGATGCTCTTCAACAGTAGAGACTACCTTCTTATTCTAAGAAACATTAGATTCGAAGAGAGAGAGAGAAAGAGATTTTTCGGAGTACACGATAACACTTATCGATAAAAGAACATTGCTGATTTGACGATGTTAAGTTAAAGTTCGGTCTATAAAGAAATTCATATTTGATTCTTAATAAAATTATAGAAAAAAAATTCAAAAGGAAGAGAAGAGAGAGAGAAAGATAAAGATGTTGCTAAGGAGCAAGAATATAATTAAATTTCCATATGAATGATTAAATCTATATGTAAATATCTTTATAATTACACATTTTTTAATAATTTACAATAGCCACGTGAAAAAGAAGTATAATAATATTAAAATGAAAAAAGAAAAATATATATATTCTTAAAATAGCAAAAGTATTTTCTTTGCTATTAATAGTATTATGGAAATTTTATTTATACAGCGCTTTGCAGCTTCTAACAGTTCTTCAAGCTTATAATTTTCTTGTTAGATACTTCACGCGTAAAATGTGTGTGATAAGTACTTTGCCGATCACATATCGATACATCATATATATTGTAATTTTTTTTACAAATATGAAATATATATATTAGCTAATTTGTTTCTTTCTTCATCACTCTTTAATGAGAAACGTATATTTATTCTACTAATGTATCACACACATGATATAAAATATATATGGCCCGCATTTATACACTGAGAAGAAAAATTGTTGAGAAACTAAAATTATATTACATAGCCCGATACGTTCAACTAAATATTGAGTTGGTCTAGTTAATGAAAAAAAATTAATGGTTGACATGAATGAACCATTCTTTTTTTGTGCAACTAAATAATTGTTAAATCAATCCAATGTGTTTAATTGAACGTATCGGACTAAATGTTTTAATTTTTCAATAAATTTTTTTTCTCAATGTAATCGTGTATCTGTTAAAGAAGTCAATTTTTTAAAAACTAATTTTGAAACTTGATTTGACTCAATAAATGAATTTTAAAAATTAATATGACATTCGTAATGCCATTTGTAATCACAATCTAACTGCAGAATTTTTTAATGAAATTTATCTTGAGACATAATCTAAGTTCCCGCGGTACAATAATCGATTCTTAAGCGAAGATCGTACGTGTTCGTATTAATATTCTTTGAATCATGTATCAATAGAATATTGAATTGGAAGTAATTGCATTAGTTAAATATGATCCGGAGATATTTTGACAAGAACACGATTTTCACTCATGAAAAATTTGATTTGATTAAGAATATATTTGTTCCAAAGAATTATAATATTCCCAAAAATTATATAATACTGCTTCCTATTACATCATTTCTGTTCCGTGATGTGATAATGCATAACGATTTTTTTTTTATTATTATACATATTGATTCATGTAATACAAAATATGCAGAGAAACATTTGCTTCTTTGAAATTAATCTTTTTCAAACTCGAGATGATATCAGAGAAATGGATATTTCGAGAAATAAAGTTTATCTTTTCTTCTTTTGATAAAAAGTTAATTTCATATTATTATTACTTTTTTTTAATTTTTTAAAAATATTTTAAGAATATTAAAATTGTACAATTTTGATAAATAAAAAAAAATATGATTGTAAATGGTGAAAATCATGTGCTTTTCTTGTTCTTCCAACATTTTGCTAAAATCACAAGATTTTATTTATTAAAATTACACAGTTTTATTCTTTTCACATAAAATATTGAAAAAAGTAATAATAATGAATTACATTACAAACATGCTTTTTTTGTCAAAATTGAATATAAATTTTATTTTTCAATTACATCAAATAATTTCTTTTAAATCGGTATTCAGTCAACCAATTTTTTCAAAATTTTATTTGGAAAAAAAAATTTCATTAAAATATAATAAAAAAGAAGTAAAAATAATTTTTTAAGTGCAAAATTTATTATTGCATAATTTACATAATTTAATATTATATATTTAAACACATATTACACATTAAAACATATTAATTAGCATACTTATCGAATTATAATACATTCTAATATTTTCATTTAAAAACGCTTTCAATCGAATCAATCGTTATCATTTTAGATAACGTCATTAACGAGTTTATAAAATCAATCAGAAAGTATGCGATAATAATCCTTTCATCAAAACATAAGTCCAAGAATGTTCGGCGTACATTATTTTTACATAATACTACATACAATTGTTGTCATTCATATTATTAGCAACGAGATGGCTAGCACGCGGCGGCCGCTAATTATTTTTGCATACATACGTCGTACGTCGCGTTGTTAATAGAAAGATCGTCGCGCTATCATTCCCGACTCTCGAACCGGCAGGTAGCTAAGTGGGCCGCTGGTCTATATGAAGTGTCATTACGCTACGGAACGTGTCGCGATAAGTATTACGACGATACCGCTAATATTAGACAGACGGATCGTTCCGTATTAACTATCGGATTATCCGTGACTGATTGACTTTTGCTATTCATGCGACTCGCGAACGTGTCGGGGCCGCTGGCCGTTTATTACGAGGCACAGGGTAATTATGAAGATCGAAGCAAGGGGAGGATATAGGAGTAGTAGATTAATGTTTCGTCGCGACTTACCAAACGAACGATGATTGTTTCTTCAGGGATAATTAAACTTGAGTGTGTTCCGCGTCGCGCTTCGGATTCTTCGTTAAATTAGAAATAATTTGGTCGTCGTTTTCGCATCGGAAAAAAGGAAGTAATACGCGACTCGACGAATCGTGCGATTTATATGACAAAGTACGTGGATCGTGATTTTAGCAACGGAACGCAATGATGTGTCGATCATTTAATTGCACTTGTGTCCTGTGAACTTTATACGCTCGAATTATATCGCAGGTGTGCCTCGAGTGTATTTTTTCGGACGGTTTACTCGGTTCAATTACCTATAACATTGACTCGACCCACGTTGTATTCGCGCGAATTGATGTGAATACTGTCGATGTTTGAATCTCTCGGCGAATTTAAGGATGTATAGGACATTTTTAAAAATATTAAAATTATAAAAAAATTAGAGATTTTTTATATTGCAATGGAAAGTAATAGGAAAAATTTGGCGATTTTCTATCTGGATAAAAAATTATTTCAATAAGAAGTAAGCATGTGCTCTAATGAAAATATAATTAATAATGAAATAATGAAATAAGAAATAATAAAAATCTGAATTTTCTTAAGTATTATATTTTAAATATTCAAGATGATTTATGTAAAGTTCCATTGCGATACAGAGAACAGTTCTGTAAAATAAACAAAATTTATTTATTTATTTATTTACAAAATAACTAAACAGACAATCACAATAAAACTTTGTATTTAAAAAATGAGATTTTTGTCAAAAATAATATAATTTTTAATGATGAATAAAGTAAATAAACTATACAAATATGTTATTAAAAATATAATCTTATTCACAACTTTCATATATAGTTTATTTGAAGTGTTAATATTAACATATTTCCAAATTTTATTTACTTTGCAGGGACTATATGTCCGATACATCCTTAAGTAACGAAAAATCATACTACATCGATAATTTCATTGTCGGGAATGTTTAATAAAGTATCGTGATTGTTGTATTATGACAGAATTGGATTAATTTAACAATTATTTAATTGTATAAAAAATGATATAGTTTATTCATGTCAACCATTAAAAATTTTTAATCAAAAATTAATTAAACTAATTCAATATTTAGTTGAACGTATCGAACTAAATATTTTAATTTTTCGGCAAAAGTTTTTTTCAGTGAAGAAATGAAATATAACAGTTGATAATATTCAAATGAAATTCTGGGGCAATATCGTATTTTATTTTTTTTTAATCCTCATTAATCTTCATAAATAATAACAATATATTGTACTTTCGATACACACAATTTCAAATTGATTAATGTTAATTTATTGATTGATTCAGTAGAAAAATTCTCACATAACAATCTCTCGGTTTAAAATTTTGAAAATATTTCAAATTCTATTTGTTTATATTTTTCTAAATTAATTTTATCACATATATTAATATTAAATGTAAACGAGCTTATACAATTTTTAAAGATATGAGAGAAAATATTCAATCTATTTAAATTCATGACAGATTGTTGCAATAATTGGCTTGCACTGAATCTACAATATAATTAATGATTGTGATTTTAATGAAACGTTTTTATGATAAAGAAAGAGTAATTTCAAAGAGTGTTAACTGCTCTGTTAACTATTAGATTAAAGTTTTAATTACGGTAGCACAAAAACGTACTGTAAAAACACCATTAAACGGTAAATGAACTAAGGGCTTTACGGCAACTTTTTCATTCTTAGAATCTTCCGCAGAGAGCGGCTTTGTCAGATAAAAATAAATGCTAAATCGATAGCAAACATGCATCGAAGAAAATCTTTTCCGCGCTAAATATTATACTGCACCATCCGCAAATTTCAAATCAGCATCAAATGCTCCGAACGTTGCATTGACCGACACACATAACCATGAATTTAAGTAATCGAGCTGAATATTTTCTCTATCACGTCTTTAAAGATTGTAATCATCATTATTATATTTATCATTATATTTATTATTTATTACAAGTTTTTCCTCGATGAATACGGAACATGCATGTTTACGATAACTAAAATAAGTCATAAATTATTCATAACAAGATCGCAAAGAAACTCTTAAATCCCAGTTGGAATTATCGGTGAACAAGTTGTTCGCTTCCGAGTGTGTTCTGGCGTTAACACGTTTAAAATTTTGACTTGAACCATTTGGTAGAAGGTGTTGTCATCCCCGGGGACTCTACATCTCTGACAGAATCGACGCGTTTTCCACCCCTGGATAGAAATTTGAGAAATTCTTAACAGAGCTGAAATAAGAAGTAGACGATTCGAATCTGTGTAAAACGTGTTACGATAAAAATAAGGATCTGTGAAAAGAAGCCTGCGCACATGTCGGTCGCTTGTTTTCCCATGATATGCACGCGTGCACACGTACATACGCGTAACGTGTACACGCGGCGCACCCCATCGATGGCTACATTGCATGCGCGATCTGTATTCTCCCTTAGTCTCAAGGTGGAAACGGGGATTGCGCATGGCTGTGAGTGAAGAGAAATTTTCGCGAATCGATAATACGCGACCAGCTGTAGCAACGGATTAGTCACGCGGACAACCTGCCCGTCACGTCATTGCTTGGTCCATCCACCCTCCTGGAGGCCACCCTCTTGCGCTCCGCTCTTCATCGTAACAATTTTCGGCACGCCACTCACGACCCTCGTGAAATTCGATACATAATTTATGTAATTCACATGTTACCCTAAAAAACCGTGTTCTAGACTTTCGAGATACATATTTCTTTCAACATATCAATCATGATCCTGGCGAGTACAAGAATCTATATATGAACTCGATAGATCAATAAAAACGATTTGGATCGCATGATACATTTGTCATACTCTCGCGATTACGGCGATTACGGAGATTGCAGGGAAAAAGAGAGGAAAAAGGGGGAGAACGTTCTGTCTAGGGAACTATATAGGTAAAGAGAGTACGGCCTGTTGGAGGGTCGACATCCGGATTGCTGTGATAGCGAACGTAGAGAGGATGGCTCTCTCTTTCTACCGGGGACGATAAGTGGAGTGGTCCAGGACCACAGAATTGGTAAAGCAGCACGGTCGTCTTTTGCCATCGCATGTGTACACGTCTCGAGGCAGGGTACAAGGCGAAGACGTGAACTTCGAGCGACATTGTGCCGTCACGTGCGACCACTTGTCATCCCCGCGGCTGTAGAGTGTTAGCTCCACTATTAGACCGCCTTTCTTGACATACAGCCGACGGTATTGCCACCCTCCTCCAAGTCAATGCCTTGTCTTGAAAGCCTGATTGGCTTTGCCATTTGCAAAATTCTACAATATTTGCGACGATAAAGAATTTTGATTTTCGATAAGAAATAATCTTGGAATTCGAATAGCTTCTTCTTTGACGATTTCTTCATTTCAAAGTTCACTCTAGAATTTGTTTCCGAAAATCCTCGCTTTCACGTTCTTTGATTTTTAGAGACAAATTTGTAGATGTTAAAATCTCGCAGTTTGACGCTTTACTTGGACAAATTTTATTTTAAAAACTGGTTTGATAAATTTTTTTCTAATTTGATAGATTTTTTTATGTATCTGCAACATATTCGATATTCCATCTATTTTTTAATTTAGCTTTCGATTTGTAAATTTTTCTTGAACTTTAGCTTCGTATTACTATATTATACATTTTACCATATTATATGTTTCACGTCGCTTCATATCAATTATTAAAAAGTATAATTGCAATATTCTCTTGTATCTTATAAAAGACTGAGACAAGTTACATAATACAATAAAAAAATATAAATACATTTTTATTAGTACATTACATCTATATATTGTTAACTGATAATAGTAAATACTTTTGTTCAGATTTGACAATTATAAAAAAAAATAAATAAAAATATTTTTACGTGCTGCTTATACATAGTGAAATCTCTCCGTTACTATCTACAAATCTTTTTTTACAATTTTGCTATATGTTTCGCTTTATTCACAATCGATATTTATACGTTTGAACCTTTTTACTTATCCCAAAATTGACTCGTGTGTCTATACGAATGAGCAACGGAATATTTTTCATGATTCAATAAGTTCTTGAGATTTTCATCGATGCTCCACTCAAGATCTATCAACTACAATTTTATAATAAAATAACAGTCACTAATTTAACGTATGTGTTTTGCATTTGATTTAAATTAAACTTATAACTTTCTTATTAGGATCGCATAATTTTAATTTCTATTGTTAATATCGATAAGAAATCGAGTAAACACATTATTTGACAGTAGCGAAATTTACATGTAATTATTGACACATCATATTATATACAGCCCATTTTATATATAAGTACTAGTCTATTTTTTATATAAAACAGTACAGTTAGTTCACATAATATACTTTGGATAACAATAAATTTTCCGTAAAACTTAACGCGGTTAAAGATTCAATTTCATCAACTTAGTGTCTAAACTTGAAAGAGTTCACAGTATTACATGTCCTGCATTGAAAGGAATCTGCATATTTTTGGTCTTTTGACTGTTATACATATGTATTAGTATGTAATATTTATATATACAAATCCGATGTCGGCAACAAAGCTATGTTCGTCATTTTACAGTATCGCCAGCACTCGTCACTTACCATTAACGTTATCGCAGTAAACTCTTATCTAATCATATATTACATCATAATCAAGTTTTGGTAATCGAATGACAATAGCGTGCAACTTTGAATAACTCAAATAAGTGAAGCATAAATCAAAATATAGGCCACATAAAGTTTCTAAGCTAATATACAATATTAAAATATTACAAAATAATATTTAGAAGATGAACTAGAATTTGCACAGTCTTACCTAAATTTACTGAAACCGGTTTAAGGATTAAAAATCAAAGAAGCAATGCATAGTTTGCAAATAAAAATAAGAACAGATCGAATAATTATACAGTAATATATACATTTCATGTACATGAGTTCTTTTATACATGAATCAAATTAAGAAATGAAAATATCTCAAAGAATGTTCACAATCATGTATAAAATGTAGAATTATTAATCTTTCTCTATAATACATCACTGTATGTGGTACTCATCTCAAAAGAAAAAAAGAAACGATAATATTATTACATAATTTAACAAATACATACTTGACAGTTTAGTGCAAAAGAATTATTTGCCATACGGCAAAGTCGTAATATCATTGTTCAAAAAGAGAAATAGTTTTATTAAAAATACTACCTAGTTCTGGATTATATGTATATATGTTCATCCTTGTTATCTTATGTTGCTTCTAGTGATGAGCTAAGTAATTGTTTTTTTTTTTTTTAAACAGTTATACCGATTATCGTTACTCATATGTAAGCATTTATTTTAATAGTTATTTTATAACTGTTTACCTCAACTCTTATAAAATTAATAGATATCTGAGATTTTGTATACGTGAGAATAATAAGAAAAAATTGCATTAAAAAATATCAATAATTTTATAATAATATTTAAGATAAAGATATTTAGATATTATATTCACATTATTATATTGAAGTTTAGCAAATTTGCATGTTTATATCCCTTAATGTATTTTTTTATTTTTTATTTTTTTTGAGATTTCTACTTCCTCATGCAGTTATATTGAATTATAGCATAAAAAAAGAGTCTATGATATTGCCTCTCTAAAAAAACCTTGTGTCCATAGTACTAGAAATTGAATTGACCAATTACATTTAAATATTTTGATCAACTAATGTGATTAGTCAATTCTCTCTTTGTCCGAGATTTTGGACTGATTTTTAGCATCGTAAACACAAGGTATAAAGGCTAACAGCTCATTCATTATAAAAAAATTATGTTTATTATATGATAAAAATTTTATGTTTCCAAAATTCTCAATCTTTCAATCAATGACGCTTTCAAAAGATTTATAGTACGCAGTAGTGGTACGCAGTAATAATATCGATCAAAATAACCGAATAACTACCTTTTCTTTTACTAAATAGTTAATAGTTATAACAGTTATAACTCATTAATATTTGCAAAGTAGTTGTTACCAGAAATAACGCTCATCACTAGTTGCTTCTATGTTATCGTGTGCACCATAGTATCAACGTATCTTTCGCGAAAGAAAGGAAAAACATTTTTCACGTCAGACACGTACAACTCGTAATATATAATGATAGTCACAGCTATATCAGGCCATTACGTAATAACATCGTTTCTGTTGGAACTACTGGCCATCACCGACGCATTACTATCTGAAGTCTCGACATAATAATCAGAATTCGAATTCATCACGGAATTTGCTGTGATTCCGCGTCGTGTCGGTGCAATTTGAACAACAGGTGCTGGAAATTCTTGAGCGTCTGCGTATATGCTCACATTGTGCGGATTAGTACTGCTGGCTGAACGTTCCAGCGAGTCACCTGTGCCGAATAAAATTAACGTTTTAAGCATGTTTTATAATTATATATAGAGGATAGTCAGTAATTTGTCTTACCGTTTATACTATGAGTATCGGACACCATAAAAACGGTAACGTTTGATGGTTCACCAGCACTAGTACTAACGCCGTCCTCAGTGGTTACGTAGGACTGCTCAGAATCGGAGCTATTAGCACTAGAACTACTGTCGTGTCTAGCCTGTGATCTCCTAGCTCTATTAAAAGGATTCTCTCTCTGCCTCGTGAACGTGCCACCTTGTGTACCTAGAAGAACAGTTCCCTTCGAGTTCGTATCAAGTGCATTTATTATCAAGATCAAAAAGCGTGCAGATTTATATAAATTTTTAAAGATTTATATAAATTCACACAAAAATATTAAGCCTCAAGATCCAACTCTGATTATTTAGGACGCGTCTTTAATTACATTTATTTACTGATCGTAAAGAAAATATCTTCGTACCTTGGTGGCCGTCGCGAATGAGAGGTGCTGTATCATCATCCGAGTCGCTCTCGTCAGTCACGACTTGTTCATCAGCTGCAAAAACCTTTCTTTTGCAGACAGGACAAACTCTTCGATTTTTTGTCAACCATGGGTCAATACATTTTGAATGATAAGCTAAAATTAGAAAAACGAATAATTTAATAATTTAACGCAAGACGATTTGAAGAAAAACTTCTGATTGAAAAAGCAAAATGTCATTCAATGTAATTGAAAAAGCAAAATGTCATTCAATGTAATTGAAATATCAAATAGTTTGTTAGAAAAACGTACCGTGTGCACACGGTAAAACTCGTAATTTCTCTCCTTCTATGTAATCGTCCAAACAAATGGCACATGTCTCGTATGGATCACCCTTTGTATATTTGTGTGTAGGAATCTTTTTTAAGCTGGAACTAGGTAGCCTGTGTCTTCGCTGTCGCCTTCTGTCCTTTATGCATCTCACAATCTGTACAATATATAATCGGTATTATGCTCGCGCGATACTTTTATATATA
>QKQZ01052074.1:0-14940 GCA_003595255.1 Solenopsis fugax
GTAATAATATATATTTGCTGAATTGTATAATTCACTATCGTGCGAATCTAAATTATGTACACAGCGAATTAACATTATCAAGATATTTCGAAATGTTCCATTAAATTCACATATATAAATAAAATACAACAAAGTTATATATAATATATATTGTGGTATTATATAGTATAACAAGGATGAAGGATTCCGGCATGTCAGTTCTCATAACCGTTAACGCAATACGAATGAAATAGAAAATACTTATAACCCGATCGACATTGAAATATCGCTGTTTTCAATTGATGATTCACACATATGCTAAATTTCAAATATCTACACATATATGAATATAAAGAATGAAGAAAAAAGTATGGAAATTAATTATGAAAATATTTTTACTTACAATCATAAAAATGGAAAAATTTAATATTTCAAATATTTTTCTTATTTGACCAGGTATATGTTTTTACTAACTTGCTTACTTCTGAATTAATTGTAGTTTACTTGTTACAAGATATGAATAGAAATTGTATCAAAATTACTAAGTGCGTAGTAATACTGCCCACCATCTTAAAAACAAGATCAAAAAATGAAGTTGAGTGTATTTACATTCATGAACTAAATTCAAATGTTCGATCACTTACAGCAGTAAGAAGTGTTCTGTCCATATTAAACTATTTTGTAGAGAATACATTTTTATGATGCACTAATTGCAGAGAAAAAAATTGCAGCTGTAACAGATCAAAAAAGTTTATCAATTTAGCATTAAGAAAACATAAGTCGTAAATCCTCGGAACTTCGATGATGATTTGAACATGTTTTCTGAAGTAAGATAAGAGAACAATAATTGTATTTATAGATAAATAAATATTAATTACGTTTTCAATACACTTTAATATTAATGTTTACAAGATATTTTCTTCTATATTATAATTTCTGGTTTTCACAGTGAATCGGCATGAACTTCTCGAACTATCTACTCCTGGAGAGTTTAATTTTAAAACTATTAACAATTTTTTCATTGAATAGCAAACCAAGGCTCAGGAATATGATAGACATACAGTAACCATGACTTTCTCTGCTTCGAAACATAAATTAAAATAATTGGATATAATTGATGTGCTGTATAATTCACTATCTTGCGCATCTAAAGTACATACAAAGCGAATGAACATTATCAAGATATTTCGTATTTGTATTTTTCATTAAATTCACATATGTAAGTGAATGCAATGTTACATATAATATATAGATACTAATTCGTATAATAAAAATCAATCTTAAAAGATTCTTTTAATAGAACTTTATTTTCAATTACTTCATTGTTAATCACTCGATACACATACACTGATTTAACAAGTACAAAAATTCGGAACGCGATGGGACACAAGTTAGTAGCCGCTAGCAATTAGCAGGAAAGTCATTCCCCACGTCAACTGAAGCGCACGTGCACGCCGTCGGCCGACGGGTTGTTGACCGCGCAAGGACAAGATCAACGTAAGGCCGTCGCGCGGCGCCACGCTGTCTCGGCCGTCGCCCCACTCTCCTAGTAAAGAGGGGCCTCGATGACTCGGCCACTCGACCATCTCCGCCGCCGCTCGGCAACAGTCGCCGAGTACAGGCGCCATCGCTACTGCTGCGGCCAGCCGGGTCAGCTACAGCTGTCAGTGCCGCCATGTTTACTGTTATTTCGGCAGTGGTCGGATGTGTGTTACGTGTGTGTGTTTTCGAGTTCAAATTACGCGGAAATACAATTGCGAAAGTGCGAATATAGTGGTGCACAGTATCGTTTTGTCACGTAAGTAACTGTATCGTATCTAGAAGTGATCGTACTGCGTTGTGAAGTGCGGCATCATATACCTGTCGTGTCGCTTAGTTTTTCGTGCGCGCCTATTCCTCCAATATTTCGAAAGGATGCCTTATCCTCGCAATAGAGTCGTTGTGTCGCGTGTGTTTCGCGTTTTATTCGGGTTTATGTGTAATATTTTATCCGCGTAATGTCGTGAATGCCGAAAAAATTATCGGGCTGTCGTGTGTACGGTTAATGTGTACGGTTCGAGAACGACAACAGAACGGGATGTTGGCAGAATTTCAGCGAGACGGCATCGGTAGAGCAACTCAGTAAGCATGTTGTTTTATCAGTTTTATCACATATTTCTTTGCGTTCGTATTTTTGCAATGTGAGTATAAAAATAAAAATACATTTTTTTATTTCAACGTTTGAAAATCTTGTATAGCAAGATCCTTAATATAGGGGAAAGTCATTAGAATACTAAATTTTTGTTTTTAAAAATTATTTTCAAAACTGAAGTAAGTAGAATTGAAAATAAGCTGTACAGCTTTTAAGAATTCTTGTTTTTGGATGCTGCAAGCATCTCTGAAGTACTCCTGTTGGAAATACTTTCTAATGCCATCTTTATTGGAATATTTGTAAGTAACGATACACCATCCAATGGGATTAGAACATGATCAGGATCTAAATATTTCCCCCTCAGTTTTTTTTAACTGATTGGACACTATTATCTATCTTACTTAAAGCTTCTGGGATATTTTTTGAGATGAGCTCATGTAAAAATGTAACTAAACCATATAGAGGGCTGTCAATTGATATTATTCTAAAGGGACATCCTGATTTGTGTATCTTAGGAAGACTGTATGCCCTAGGAAGATTATTATCACTACAATAGATCATTTTATACATGGCCACTGTGATATAATTTCATTTTTTCCATCCCAACAACATATCATGAACATTCTTCGTCAAAGTATTGATTGGATCTTGTTTAACATTATCATAAGTGTCCTGATCTTCAAGCATTTGCAATATTTTTTATTTATACATATCTCTGGCTAAAGCTATGGTGATGTTAGTCTTGTCAGCTTTTGTGAAAAGTACTTCCAGATTATTTTGAATAAATTTATTAGTAGTTTTAACCAAAAAGTTAAATCTCTGTTACTAATCTCATTATTTTGCTGTGGCAATGAAAAATATTATGAATAATTGGTATCACATTTTTAATATTTAAGTGTTAATCAGGACTTAGCTTATCTAGATTATTTTCTGTTTTTCACATATGAGAATCATACATTTTCTCTTGACCAAAAGAAAATTTTCTTCAAAATTGCAACAGAATTTGTATTTCCATCGGAATGTGAGTTGATGATAAATTAATAAACCATTTCTCTCTATTATTTGAAAGATAGGAAGTGTTCATTTCAGTGAAGTCTTTTAAGTCAACTATAATTTTAATTCTCTGCAATTGTTGGTTGAATTTAATAAGAAATCTGTAACATTATTGTTGAATGTCATATCAGAAGCGGATTTGTCCTTGTCATTGTAAACATAATAATATTTTATCGTTTTAATATTTTCTAAAAGAAATTTCTTGATCTTAAGGATCAACCAATTCAATTTCTCATCAAACTTTTTATATTTCTGCTTCAAATGGAACTGAAAAGTACCCTTCTGTTTGTCGAAAAAAATTTTTATAAAATAATATGTCACAGCTTTGACATTTAAATTTGGGACATATTCCGTTACATATTAATTGTAACATAAAACAAATAAGACTTTAGCTTATGTAATATATTTAATAAAACTAATTGATACTTCTCAGAAATTTATATAATATGTATATTATACAATTATACTTTAATAAATGAATTAATGTGTTTACAACTGATAATTCACACATATGTGAGATTTCAAATATCTATACATATATGTACATATATGACGAAGTGAAGAAAAGTATAAAAATTAATTATGCGAATATTTTTACTAATGATATAAATGGAAGTATTTAATATTTTAAATATCATTTTTTATTTGATCAGATATTTTTTTACTAACTAGCTTACATATGAATTAATTATAGATTTTCCATGCAAGAATTCGATGTGAACAGGAATTGTATCATGATTAATAGATATGTGGTAATGTTACCCACCATCTAAAAAAATAAGATCAGATAATAAAGTTAAATATTCTTATATTCATTTACTAAAAGCAAATAATTGATCACTTACAGCAGTGAGAAGCATTCCGTCCATATTAAACCATTTTGTGGAGAATATATTTTTATGATGCATTAATTGCAGAGAAAATAACTGCAACTGTAACAGATAAAAAAATTTATCAATTTAGAGAATTGAGAAAGTAGTCATAAATCTAGTAAAACAATATATTAAAAATTGCATTGACATACGTAGGACATAATTAGAAAAATATATAAAATGTGCAAACTAAGTTATAATTCTTTAACTACCTCGCGTTTTAATTGTTTATCGCTGGTGTTGTTCTGTACGCTGTGGACGGTAGTGTTGATCTCTACAGCTTGATTCTTGCTGGTTTCACAAGCCCATACTATCAATCCCGTTTTTATAGAATAATATGTCACACCCAATATCACAAACATTTCATACAGCTGGTCGTTTACATTGTTTACTACCATGCCAATTTTCCAACGCATTACATAGAAGTATAATAAGAAAGTGACTTCGAAAAAGGTGTTAATTATTGTAATAAGGAGTTGCAAACTAAAAATCATATTTAGCATCTGTACTGTGTCGCTGATCGCCAAATGTTGCTTCTTCAAAGTCTTGAGTTCCATTAGGACTAATGGAGTTCTTTGATTGTAGTTGGTCTCTCTAAGAATATATGGTTCGCTGTTTGTTCCTAATTCTAGATTCATCAGATTGTCGTTGATTTGCTTGAAACAAGCTTTTAATATGCAAACACAATTCATGTATAACATATCCATTTGAAACGCTATCAGAAGGATGTAAAATATGAGAATATTTCCTACATTTCCTAAGACGTTATTTGGTATGTTGGAGAAAATTATTGACTCTTCCACGACTAGAAAGACTAATCCAAAGATGTCCTTGGCATGGATTAGTCTGGATAAATTTTGATATGTCTTCGAGGGCAATTTTAAAGAGAGTTCGAGTGTAGTTTGAATTAAACGCATTCGTGGTTTACGTAAAATGAATGTGACAACTGCTACGATACCGCCGAAAATGAAGAAACAGTAACCTTTAAATCTCCTGGATATCTTTGTTATAATAACATTTTTAGAAATATTCATTTCATAGAGATAGATTAGTATGTAAACGCAAAAAATGCAGGAAATGATGGTCGACAGAATATAGCATAGTTTACAAGTTTTGATATTTAAACCATTGATCTTATATGGAAATATCCCAAGAATATAGCAAAAAGTTAAGCAAGGATACATCAATGATTCAAAATCTGTGGCTCGGAATAGCTGCCATATATTCCCTTTCCTTTTACCTTTGAATCCTTGAAACTTCGACGATGATTTGGACATGTTTTCTGAAGTATGATAAGAGAATAATAATTATATTTGTAGATAAACAAATATTAATTATGTTATCAATACACTTTAGTATTAATGCTTACAAGATATTCTCTTCTAGGAATAATTTTTGGTTTCTACAGAGAATGCTTAAAACGACATAAACTTGTCGCACTACTCTTAGAGAGTATAATTTTAAAACTACTAACAATTTTTTCATTGAATAGCAAAACAAGTCTCAAGAATATGTGAGTCATAATGTAACCATGGTTTTCTGCTTCGAAGCGTAAATTAAAATAATTGTGTATAATAGCTGTATAACATAACTATCTTGTGCATCTAAATTATATACAAAGCGAATGAACAGTATCAAGATATTTCGTAATTTTCCATTAAATCCACATATATAAGTAAATACAGAGTTATACATAAGATATATTACGCTCTTATAAAGTGTAACAAAAATGAGGTGTTCTCTCATGTTAGCTATTATGACCGTGAACACAATAGGAATGAAAAAAAAATACAACCTATTTGATATTAAAATTTCGTTATATTTACAACTTGTCGATTTATACAATTCGCTTTGATCGGATTCGGATCAGTTCTACAGAGCACTCTCATGAGTAACAATAATTAAATACAATAAGAGTTTCAATCTACAGTTTCTTGGTCTTAAGAATCAATCAGTTCAATTTCTCATTTACTTTTTATATTTCTGCTTTAATTGAAACTGAAAACTACCCGTCTATTGTATGTGTCGAAAAGAGTTTTCATAAAATAATATGTCATAACATTGACATTTAAATTTTGAACATTCTCTCTTGCATTATTAATTGTAACATAAAATAAATGAGACTTTAGATTTTGTAATACATTTAATAAATCCAAATTCTCAGAAATCCATATAATATATCGAATTAAACTTAAATAAATTCATATAACATATCAAATTATACTTAAATAGATGAAATAAATTGTTTGCAACTGATAATCCACACACATGTGAGATTTCAAATATCTCTATACATATATGTATACGTAACAGAATGAAGAAAGGTATGGAAATTAATTATGAGAATATTTTATTAACAATGATAAAAATGAAAACATTTAATATTTTTAATATTTTAAATATTATTTTTTTTATTTAATTGTGTTTTACTAACTAGTTTACATATGAATTATAGATTTCCCACTGCAAGAATTCGATAGGAACAGAAATTCTATCAAGATTAATAAGTATTTGGCAATGCTACCAACCATCTAAAAAAACATGATCAGATAATAAAGTTAAATATATACTTACGTTCAATTACTAAAAGCAAATGATCGATCACTTACAGCAGTGAGAAGCGTTCCGTCCATATTAAACCATTTTGTGGAGAATATATTTTTACGATGCATTAATTGCAGAGAAAATAATTGCAACTATAATAGATCAAAAAATTTATCAATTCAGAATTGAGAAAGTAGTTATAAATCTGGTAAAACAATATAATAAAAATCGCATTAACATACGAAGGACAATTAAAAAGATATGTAAAATATGCAAATTAAGTTATAATACTTTAATCTACCTCACGTTTTATTTGCTTATCGCTGATGCTGTTTAGCACGCTATGGACGGTAGTTTTGATCTCTTCAGCTTGATTCTTGCCGGTTTCGCAAGCCCATATTATTAACCCCATTTTTATAGAATAATATGTCGTAGCCGATATCAGAAACATATCATAAATCTGGTCGTTTACATCGCTTAATACCATGCCAATTTTCCAACGCATTAAGTAGAAGTACAATATGAAAGTGATTTCGACAAAAGTCTTAATTATGGTAAAAAGGAGTTGCAAACTAAAAATCATATTTAGCACCTGCACTGTGTCGCTGATCGCCAAATGTTGCTTCTTCAAAGCCTCGAGTGCCATCAGCACTAATGGATTTCTTAGATTATTATAAATTCCTCTAAAGATATATGGCTCACCATTCGTTACTAGTTCTACTAGATTCATCAGATTGTCGTTGATTTGCTTGAAACAAGCTTTTAATACGCAAACACAATTCATGTATAACATATCCATTTGAAACACTAACAGGACGATGTATAGATTCAGAATCTTTTGTAAAACGGTATTTGTGTTGGGGAAAAGTATCAACTCTTCCACGATTATAATGACTGGTCCAATAATGTCTTTGGCATGAATTAATCTTGATAGATTTTGATATGTCTTTGAAGGCAATCTTAAAGAGAGTTTCAGTATGGTTTGAATTAAACGCATTCGTGGTTTACTTAAAATGAATGTGACAACTGCTATGAAACCGCCGAAAATGTAGAAGCAGTTACTTTGTAATCTCCTGGTTTGTTGGATAATAACATTATTAGAAATATTCATTTCATAGAGATTGATTAGTTCGCAAATGCAAAAGACGCAAATAATAATGGTCGATAGAATATAGCATGGTTTGCAAGTTTTGATATTTAAAGAATTGATCTTGTGTGGAAATAGCCCCAGAATATGACAAAAAGTGAAGCAAGGATACATTAATGATTCAAAATTCGTGGCTCGGAATAGTTGCCATATATTTCCTTTTTTTTTACTGTTAGATCCTTGGAACTTCAATAATGATTTGAACATGTTTTTTGAAGTAAGAGAACACTAATTGTGTTTGTAGATTATAAATAAAAATATTGATTACTTATTATCAATACACTCTAGTATTAATGTTTAAAAGATATTCTATTCTATAGATAATTTTTGGTTTTCACAGTAAATGCCTAAAATAGCAAAAACTTGTGGCACTATCTACTCCTGGTGAGTTTAATTGTAATACTACTAACAGTTTTTGCGTTAAATAGCAAAACAAGCCTCAGGAATATGTCATAAAATAACCATGGCTTTCTGCTTCGGAACGTAAATTAAAATAATTGTATAATTGTGTATAATTGCCGTGCTGTATCATTCACTATCTTGCGCATCTAGATTATGTACAGAGCGAATGAACATTTTCAAGATATCTTCCATTATATTCATATATAAGTAAATGCAGTATATATATAATAAATATACATCGCGTGAATGTAAAACCAGAAAAAACAAATTTTTACTTTAAATGAAATTAATCGTTTCTTGATTAATATATGTTTGTTAAATTTTATGTAATACATTTATTTAAAGCAACTTATTAATTGTATACTCCGTATTTATTGTTGCGCTCATAAGATTTTTTTTCATAACTTTTTTTAACGATACATCTTCTAACACGATGTCCAAATATGTTCAGATCAGAATGTTATTAACTTTTTCAGTACAATGGGTATTAGTCACAACTATTAGAAAGTAGGATATCATCGTCGATTGAAATATAGTGAGCATTTCAAACCTATCAATGTTCGAACATTTCGCGACCGTCTACTCTATAGTCAACAATCAAAAGAATTAAAATATCTAAAAATGTCTTAATGTCATCTTTAAGACATCTTATTTTTCGATTTTGAAGGTACATGTTTAGGCTACTATTTGCTGCCGTGGTATATGTGCTACATTACATAATTCTTTAATTAAATTAAATGCTTTTTATTTACATTACTCGCTACTTTATTTCTCACTATTAAGTAAAACAACAAACTGATGCAAATTACATTTCAACATTAAGAAATATCAAATATAAGGAAATGATTTACAATGATTTGACAATGATAAAATAATAAAAAGGTACAATTCTGCAGAATGTTTTTCAATATAAAAAAAAGACATTCTATAATAGCAACAAAGGAGATGTTTGATGAAGATTATATATGTTGCAGTTTTTGCAGCATATGTGGCAGAATATACACATACATATATATTTATAAATATCTGTATATATCTATATATTATAAATATCTCTATAAAATTTGGAGACTATACTTCGAATGATAGTTCACTTATAATGATAAAAAAGAAAATAATTAATATTTAAAATATCTTTTCTATATTTGATCTGATATCTTCTTATTAACTAGACTATATCTATAAAATTAATTGTATATTAATTGTAGGTTTTCCACCGCAAGAATCCAACTTCAAAATATATTGTATTAAGATTAATAGGTATGTGGTAATACCACCTACCATCTAAAAACAAAGTAAAAAAGTAAAGCTAAATATTCTTACATTTATCAATATAACGGAAAGTAATGCGGCAATTCTTACATTTATGTAACAAAAGTAAATGATCGATGACTTACAGCAGTGAGAAGCGAAGCGTCCACAATAAGCCCTTTTGCAGAGAATATATTCTTACGATGCCTTAATTGCAGGGAAAATAGTTTCAACTGCAATGTCAGATAAAAAAACTGTTCAATACAGAAAAGTACTTATAAATCTGTTAAATTAATATATTAAAAATTGCATTAATACAAGAGGGGCAGAATTAAAAATATAAATATGCAATCAAAATTATAATTTTTTTTTTTCAATTTACCTCATATTTTATTTGCTTATCATTGGAACTATTAAATACATCGAAAACGGTGGTGATGATCTCTGCCGCTTGACTCTTGCCGGTTTCACAAGCCCATACTATTAAGACTATTTTTATAAAATAAAATATTACAGATGCAACGAAGTATTCATAATAAACTTGTTTTTCCTGGTTGCTTACAGACTCCTCTTCCATTGGCATTAAGTAAAAATACAGATTGAAAGTAATTTCAGTAAAAGTCATAATTATTGTTGAGAGAAGTTGAAAACTGAAGATCAATTTTAACATTTGTACTGTGTCGCTGACTGCCAGATGTTGCTTTTTCAGAGCATTGAGCTCCATCATTACAATTGGATTTCTTTGCTCGTGATAAGTTCCGTTCAGAATATATGGCTCACCGTTCATCACAAATTTTTGTAGATTCAGTAGATTGTCGTTGATTTGCTTGTAACAAGCTTTTAATATGCAAACACAATTCATGTATAGCATATCCATTTGAAATACTAGTAGGATGATGTATAGTATGAAAATCTTGCGTAAGATACCGAACTGCATCTTGGAATAATATATCGATGCTTGTACGGCTAAAAAGAAGAAGCCAAAAATGTCCTTGGTATGGATTAATTTAGATAGATTGCGATATGATTCCGGGGGCAATCTTAAAGAGAGCTCCAATATGCTCCGAATTAAACATAGTCGTTTTCCACTTAAAAGGAATGTCGCGACTGCTATGGAACCGCCGAAAATGTAGAAGCAGTTACGCTCAAGAGTCCTGGGTATACTTTTGAATGTAATATCTTTAGATATATTAATATTATAGAGATTTACTAGTTCATAAATGAGGAAACCGCTGATAAAAATAGTTGATAGAACATAGCTTGGTTTGCAAGTCTTGATGGTTGAAGCCTTGAATTTATATGGAAATATTCCCAGAATGCGGCAAAAAATAATACAAGGACACATCAGTGATTCAAAATCTGTGGCATGGAACAGTTTCAATATTTTCCATTTTCTTTTTTCTTTGAAACCTTCAAATTTCGATGATGAATTGAACATATTTGCTGAAGTGTTACGAAAGTGTTATTAATCTTAATTATAGATTATAATCAAAAATATATTAATTATGTTATCACAATGCACTTTAGCATCAATATGTTTAAAAAAATTTTTTTCTATATAATTATAAGTATAATTTGTTTCCACGGCAAATGCGTAAATCGACATAGACTTGTCGTAATGTGTCTACACCACACGAGTTTAGTTTTAAAACTACTAACACACACAGTATATCATATAACGAAATAGAACTCAAGATATTAGTCGTGAAGTAACTGTGGCTCTTCGCTTATCTTGTTCGAAATATGCATAAGGTAATTGTGTATAATTGCTAGGTTAAATAATTAATTATCTTGCACATCTAGATTACGTACAAAGTGAATGAACATTATCAAGATATTTTGGCATCTTTCATTAAATTTATATACAGATTAATGAAAAATAATACAGTATATTTCATGCTGATATATAAAATTAGGAATATCAAATTTTTACTTTAAATTAGTTTTCTTGCTCAGTATGATGTATTTAATATATTTTTTATAATAGGACTGAAATTATAAAGCAATTAAGTAATTAAGTAATTCACTTTTTTTTTCTTTTTTTTAAATGTCGCTTTTGAGCTCTTGCAAGATCGCCTTTCCGATCTGCTGAGCTTATGTGCACCTTATTTTTACCTCGTATTGTACAAATATATATGCTATAATGCTTTAATTAATTTAAATACGTTTTATATTATTTTATTACTAATTTATTTCTCACTATTAAGTGAAACAAACCGATACAGACGTAATACATCATAATATTGGCTAATTATAAATTAGAGATTCCTTGCTCCATATGCATTTAAATATACTTATTTTATTATTGTCTTAATGAAATATATTTAATAGAATATTTCACAGAAATATATCTATTATTTCTTTTTTACATATATAGGAATTAGCAAGCATTAAGTAAAATATTTGAAAGAATTGAAAAGTTTTTTGTTTTAAGATATATGATACATTTTTCTACCTGACAAAAATCTAAAAAATGAGGAAAAATGATGATTTAATAATGATACAATAATAAAAAGAAACAATTTTGCACGATAATTATTCAATAGAGAAAAAGAAATTTTTTAATGACAAGAAAATGTCTGAAAATTTTGTGTGTTGCAACGTAAAATATTGCGATATAATTTCAGATTTATATAATTTCATTTATTATTGAATTTTCATACAAATATCGCTGTCAGTAGGTATCAATAAAATAAAACATCAATTTCTTTTTATACATGTGTTCCTACCCTTAAAAAGAAGAACTGATAGTGTTTCAATAAACTAATTACTATATTTACTGAAACACTTTTAAAAATAAAGTTCAGTTCATAAAAGTAAAGCAACATTTTTCATCTGAAACTAATACTACTAATACATATGTTTATATATCAGAAATATTTAAATTTCACATTGAACTTATTAATATATTTGAATTTATTATATGTATATATATATGTTAATTATAATATGTGATTAAAAATTTAAATTTTGTAATGTATTTAACAGATCTAAAGTAATGTTTCTCAGAAATGCTTATATTACCTATATTATGCAACTTTAAATAACATTGAATAAATAATAACATTAAATACAAGTTTAGATGATAGCAAAGATTATAGTATATTACGCTATTTTAAAGTCAGGAATTTGAAAAATTTTCACTTTAACTAAAACGAATTTTTTATTAGATTTTTGTTAGATTTTTGATCAGGGTAATGTATTTGATAAAGTTTTTTTTTACTACAATTTGATAAAACATATTGCATATTTAATGAAATATTTAATATTTAACAAATTAAAGTAACGAATACGGCAATACCGATCGAAAGCAGTTCTTAATATTTAAACTATATTTCCTGTGATCAGAAAGTATTTTTTTATTAACTAGATTATATCATGATATTAGCTTTAGATTTTCCTTTGCAAGAATTGAATATGAACAGAAATTGTACCAAGAGTAATAGGTACGTGGTAATGCTACCCACCATCTAAAAAATAAGATCACGAAATAAAGCTAAATATAGTTTATACATTTATTTAAAGAAAGTGTATGATTCATTTCTTACCGCATTGAGAAGCGTAGAGTCCACAATAAAGCACTTTGCGGAGAATACATTTTTACAATGCATTAATTGCAAGGAAAATAGCTGCAACTGAAATGTCAAATCAGAAGATTACTAAATACAGGATTGAAAAATGTAGTTACAAGATAAATAAATACTATATAACACAAATTATTTTCTAATTTACAAATAACATAAATTTATATATAATATGTATTAAAATAATTTATATTATATATTAATATAATACATCTATATTAGTTTATATGTATAACATAAACTAATATGTATTCAAATTTAAAATTAATGTATGTGGGAAACATAATAAGAAGCATAAAATGTTTAAATCAAGCACTAATTTTTTTAATCTACCTCGTATTTTATTTGCTTGTCACTGGTGTTATTAAGCACGTTGTGAACGGTAGTGTTGATCTCTACAGCTTGATTCTTGCCAGTTTCACAAGCCCATACTATCAGCGATATTTTTGTAAAGTTGTATATTGTAGATATAATGAGATAATCGAAATAGACTTGTTTTTCATAATTGTTCAAAGACGTACCCGTGTGTATATGCATTAAGTAAAAGTACAGATTAAAAGTAATTTGAGTGAAGGTTATAGATATCGAAGAAAGAAGTTGCAAACTGAAGATTATTTTTAACATCTGTACTGTATCGCTGATTGCCAGGTACTGCTTTTGCAGAGCCTTAAGGCCCATTAATAGAAATGGATTTCTTTGTTTATAATAAGTTCCTCTCAAGTGATATGTCTCATCATTCACCATGAATTTTTGTAGATTAGCCAGATTGTCATTAATTTGCTTGAAACAAGCTTTTAATACGCAAACACAATTCATGTATAACATATCCATTTGATATACCAACAGAAAGATATATAATGCGGTTATCTTGCACAAGACACTAAATCTCATATAGGGTAAATGTATCGACGCTTGCACGGATAGCAAGAAAAATCCAAAAATATCTTTAGCATGAATTAGTCTAGATAGATTCTGATATGATTCCTGAGGCAATTTTAAAGAGACCTCCAATATAGTCTGAAGTAAACGCATTCGCGGCCCACTCAAAATGAATGTGATGATTGCAATGAAACCGCCGAAAATGTAGAAACTGTAAAGTTCAATTATCCTGGGTACGTTTTTTAAGTTTGGGATAATACTGTCAGAGAAATTAATTACTTCGCAAATACATAAGATGCAGATAATAATGGTCGACAGAATGTAACATCGTTTGCAAGACTTGATGGTTGAAATATTGATCTTGTAAGGAAATATTCCCAAAATGCGACAAAATGTGAAACAAGGATACATGAGTGATTGAAAATCCGTGGCACGGAATAACTGCCATATATTTCCTCTTCTTTTGAATCCTTGAAACTTCAATGACAATTTGGACATGTCGAAGTACTAGAGAACAATAATCTTGATTGTAGATTATTATCAAAGAGATATAAATTATTAGTGCTCTTTTGTATTAATGCATTTACACGATCTTTTTTTCTAATTATTCTTTTTTTTTATGTTTCCACGTCGAAAGCATAAACCAACATAAACTTTTCACAGTCTGTTTACACCTGTCAAGTGTACTTTTAAAACTAATAACAATTATTATGTCGGATAGTGAAGTAGAATTCCAGAATTTATTAGTCACGAAGTAACTGACTTTTCCTTGCCATCTTCAGAACACGTAAAAAATAATTATATGTTATTAACGTCTCATATCTCTATCTTGCATATTTAAAACACGTACAAAGGAAATTATCATTATTTAGATATTTTATGATCTTCCATTAGATTCATATGTAGGTAAATAAAAAGTTATACAAATTTAGATGATAGTAAAGATTACATTGTATTGCGCCGTTATAAAGTCAAGAATAATAAGAAAAATTTTTACTTAAAATTAAATAATTTTACAATGTATTTAATAGGTCTTGTTTGATCAATGTGTCGATTTTACTCTCCACATTGTATTTTCTCTGGGAGTTTATTGAAAAC
>QKQZ01052077.1:0-10302 GCA_003595255.1 Solenopsis fugax
CCGAGGCGTTTTTGAGGCCGCCCGCCGCCTCTGCTGCCTCTAGGCCTTCGAGTACTGTACATACCTGTGTGAGAGGTACGGGTGTATCCTTTCATAACACTCTTATCCGCGATATCGTAACAAACGAAGAAAGTAAATCACGTTAGTTACAGGCAGCTATACGATGTTAATCTCGAACGTTTGCGCAATCGATCCGAATAAGCATATATATAGCTCGCGAGACGAGCGTACGAGTTCTAACAACGACTTGACTTCTCTTAAACGTCCAAGTTCTAACTGCCACCTAGCTTCTCAGGTGGTCTCGTGCGTCGTTTAATTACCGTGTGTAACGAGTTGGAGTGGCTAGCGTGCACACGAAGCGACGGCGGGGGCCCCCCCCCCCTCTCGCGAAAGGGGTGCGATATGCTCGCTGACGTCGTCCACGAATCACTCGAAATTACCGAGTATCGTTGTGACAGGCCGAGAGGCGGAAGGGGCGCCTTTCGTGCAGTTTGCATACAGCCGCTCGACTAATACCGTCGACGAAAACTTGAAATTCGTTTGGACTATGGCATTCCGACGTGAGACGACGACGACGACGACGATTATAATGCCACAGCGATATTACCCGGGTGACGCGTAATTGTGGCAATTACGTAACACACTACCGACCAACGCGGCGACATTTTCGCAGCTTAAGAAGCTCTCTTGCGTCGCGTACACGTTTCGTAATTCTGCGCTTACGGGGCGGGGAAAATATATATCAGCAAACATATATTTATCTAGTCGAGATATTTGCTACTTAGTAATAATTCGATAATCGAGCGCGTATCTCGACGGAATGTTTGCGAAATGGTTCCCATATCATTTCCGGCCAATCAATCATTCGTAAATTATATATATAATGGAAATATTTTATACAGCGCGAATAGAATTGAGGTAAACGATATATTTCGACATTCGAATGACCAAGGCAACCTAGGCGAGACAAGCGGTTTACCTTTTCACGAATGACATCGCAAACAACGATATCGTGAAGATAATAACTCGGTCTAGGTATGCAAACAAACACATAGATGCGGAATAAAAAGACGCAGAAGAAACTTAATCGTCTAATGCGAATCTCCACTATCGGATATGAGCGATTACGATAATAAGAAAGCAATATAGCCGAGGTATAGGATTCGTACTGACCCTCGGATCGATTCCGTTAAATCTGCGGCCGCATAAAATTGTTGCCGTAAAGGATTTACGAACCCGAGCGCGCCGGTAGCACGACACGTCCACGACGAGACCCGGCTACTATCGAGGCACGGCTTACTCGACGTGAACACGCGATTGCATGTACAAACGCGGGATTCTTAAACGTGTCTCCCAAGGGAGATGGTTAAGAGCCCGTCGCTCGCGTCGAATGTTTTCTGTAATGTGGACACGATACTCTAAGGAATCCATAAAGCAATATCGATTGAGGAGAGAAACCACCGCTTTATATCGCGATCTCTATATTTATTACTGCATGCAAACCTTTTCCATCAAGTCTCTCAATCTATCCCATCGTTTATAACGAAACACGGTTGTTCTATAAGGAAAGATTTTCGAGATTTTCAATTTCTCTCGACCTATCAATTGATCAATCTATTAATTAATCTATCTTGAATTTGCAAATTATTTCACGTTATTGAAATGTAATGAACATGTAATGAATATTCGCGTACTTCGCTCGACATAGGAACGATTGCAATCTCGGGGATAAAAACAGAGACGGATTAAGGACCCTTGTTTCACTCGGTGAGTTGCTAGGTTTCACCGGCCCATCAGACGAGTGAGAAAGATGCGCTCTTGGGGATTGTTCTTTACGAGGGTGGCAGAGTCGCAACAAGGGGAAAGGATGAAATGGGACTCGTGGGTACCGTCGCTACAATCAGCTGTTTTAATGTGGGTCACTGGCTTGCACAGAAACAATCGATTTTGGTTCCTGCGATGCGACGTGGGGGCCAATGTTAAAAGTATGCAACGCAACCCGAGCACTTTCGTCAACAACGAAGCTTTACAGCCAATGCCGCCAATCTTGCCGCGTGTCTACCTCGAGGATCGATTTGCGTGTCGATAGAAAAATCTTGAGTTTTTTAAATAGAATGTACTAGGATCGGATGAATGCAAACATCAATTTACGTTAAAATTATTTAAAAGTTACATGCACAATGTAAGCCGAAAAGATAATTGAATCTAAAGAAAAGGAAAGAGTTGCCAAATGCGTATCATTAAAGTTACTCTTATTATATTTCTTATTTGATACTGATTTGTAATAAACAAACATTAGAAATTGTAACTTGATGTTTCAGCTACTAGGCGCAATATTAATTTTTCATAACAAATTAATGTATTATAAGCCTTTTAGCATGTTACAAAGGGCACAATTCAAATAATCGATTGCTTAAATCGTATCGCCTTTGACAATATCTCTCTCTCAATTCATAAATTAAAATAATTATAAATATAACGAATCATTAACCTTATTAATATTACATAAAAAAAAAATCAAATATTTAATGGTTAATAAATAAAAATAATAGAAAGATAAGGATGATCGAAATAAAACTGATTTAAATTAATTTTTGCAATTGACATATTTTTGCTCATATCAAAATTATTAAATTTACTATTATCACCTATCAATCCTACATTAATATCCTTTAATGTAATAAAATTTATGGTAATATAATTTAGGAAACTTGATTTTGATAAAAGTATCGATTTAATCTTATAATAATTGCAAATATGTATATATAATAAATGTAAAATATTCTACAATAAATCTTCTTTTATGAAAATATAAAAATTCAATATAAAATCACATTATTATCAGCTACATAAATTGTTCAAAAATCAACATTAATTGTACCTGATTTCTTAAAGTGTTATTAATTAAATAGCAGAAAACAAAATGTAATCTATTATATTTTTGTTTATATTACTCATTCCTCATTTATTTAATACTTTTGTCATTAAATGTCGCTTACTATATTAAGTAAAACTGTAAACTATATTCATGAGATACGATTTAGGCGACCGGTACGCATTCAGCAACTTTCCCTTACACGTATCACTTTGATCTAATAAGTACAAAATAAAATAAAAATGTAAGAAAATCGATCATGTTAAACTTGTATATGATATATGTATATTTCGAAATAACGCGTAGGAATACGTTCTACAAAAGAATCGATTTGTCTAAATAATACAAGAAACGAGGGGAGAAATTAACTGCAGTTGGATCGAACCGTATCCATCAGCCCATCGTGATTGGCGAGAATATACGTGTTAACGGCAGGAAATACAAAATACCGCGCCGTATCGACAGCAACAGTCGCGTATTTAACGCCCTAAATTGGGAGCCTTTCTCAGGTTCCGTCGAGCGCACGGCACGATAGAAGAACACATCGGGGAACGCCGAAAGGGAAACGCGGAACGGGAGCCTGGCGCCATTGCGATACAATACAGGGTCCCGATGACTTGCATTTGTATCTCGCCATCAAGAGGCCCCGTGATTATAGCCATGGGCCCGCTCGCATCCTGCTCTCTCTCCCGGCTCTCCTCTCCTTTCTGGACGTATCGTACACGGGTTCCCATCGTCCTCGAGAAACGATCTCGTCTTGCCGCATGTAGACGGTCGGCAGACGATGCAGATCGCGATAATAATATTGTGACTTTATCGTGCACGCGCAGCCAACACATATTCTCCTCTCTCTGGATGCAAATTAATGCTCTCCTTAATTGCTCCGAACTCGCACAATTAGAATGCACAGCATTCTGATTACTCAGATGCCTTGCGATATTCATTGAAAGTACCGAAAGAGTGGCGACTGAATGTTTTGCATTGAGTTTAGAGAAGATATGACATAATGACTTAATAAACTTTGTAAGAAAAGGAAGGAACAAAAGATGCGAATATTTTACGTCGTTACATCGGTCGGCCATCTTTGGAAAAGTGTTGTAGAAGCGGGCAATGTTAAAAAGGAGGGAAAGTACGGAGAAACAACGAGAGAAAGAACGGTAAGGTAGGTGGATGGGGGTGGATGGGTAGCTCGGTTTAATCCTTCTTGTTTGTCTTTGCATTAATTATCCAGAATTAAGAACGCTGCCCAGCCGCGGCGCCGCGCGCAGCCGGATTACTGGCTTTATTATTACTTGTTGCAGATTATTAATTACCGAGAATTACGAGCGAAGCGCGGGAGTAGGCTGGGTGGTGATGGCGGACGGTATCGTGGATGGGGGGAGAGGGGGTCGGCGGCGGACGGATTCTGGGAAGAAAGGCACCCCTCTCAGATTTGTGTTTTCAATTAATTTCCGTAAATTAAGAACGATTGTAAGAAGAGATTAGTGACCGCTGGGCGTGCTTCGAGGATTCCATAAATGGAGAAGGTCGCACCGCGCTCCGCGCTCCGATTTCCCTCCCGAGTGACGTCGAGTAATTAAACAACTCGGTAAACCAGTGCAAGCCACAGCTGTTAAACCGACAAACAAATGAATAAATGAACGATACCGATGTCATAACCGTATCATTAAATAACTCGACTACGAACTCCGAAATAGCCAATAACGACCGGCATCCGGATACGTTACGATGCACTCGGATTTTCCAATCGAGGCGGAACACAGTTCCCGGTTTTTTTATCAATAAAAAGCCAGAGCGCGGCCGTGTTTCGTTACTGTATGTATATTATAAAGTTCAAGGCTTATCCGCCTCGCGGTTTTCATCGATTGAAGTTGCCTGAATTATTCTCACGATACTGACGCACAGTAGCGGCGAACGTGCGGACTTCGTTTTCGGTTATGGGATTAATCGACAAGCAGATTTAATAGAGAGACACGCACGCACGCACGCACGCACGCATTCACTCACGCACGTCGTGGGTGAGTCTACGAACGCGTGTACATACGGAACGGCGGCGGCAACAACATGCGCGTATATCTCGATGAAAAGTAATGCTAACAATGGGGTCATGCGAGCCTTTATAATATCACGCTGGCGGCCCAATTCCCTGCGCAGGATACGTAACGGGGAAAAAAGGCCGAGGCCTGCCAGCTGCTGTAAACGATACAATTACCAGATAGATACGTGTTCGTATACAGAGAGAAAGGAAGAGGAAAAGAGACATAGAGCAAGAGAGGGGAGAGGGGGGAAGAAGAGATGATCGTTCTCCACTCGACGTCGCTGTAGCAAAAGAATCGAGCGATCCCTTTTCGAGATGTCCGTCCGTCAAATAATATCGCGACGCTTCCCGAGAGTGCATGGCCGCGGAGAGAGCACAGTCGCGTTCATACGAGGACTTTACCGAGCCCTATTTGTGTATTCGTGCAGTTAACACGAGCGCATAGATATTAAAAGCTTACGTAGCCTATAACCACGCATCGGCGCACGGCAACAACCAGGAGCTGGGAGGAGCGAGCAGAGGAAATAAATATTAATAACGGCTTTCTGCTGCCATCTCTCTCTCTTTCTCTCCCTCTCTCTCTTTGTCAGGCTCTTGCTGTCTCTCTCCTCGTCCCTCTCTTCATTGGTTCTATTCTCTGTATACCCCTCCTTTCTCTCTCTCCCCCTTCCCGTCTCTCTCCCCTGTGTCTCTCGCTCTCTCACAATATGTCTGTGCATTGTTAGGGCCATTACGGGAGCCAATTAATCTATGCACAATTTTATAATTAAACGGCTAATAGCGCATAGAATTATAGTCCAGGGCCGCGCGCACTCCCACGTACTTCCAGCTGGCTGTTGTTATATCAGGTATACTGAGCGCTACGCTTCATAGAAATAAGGAAGAATGAAGAAAAACCACGCGTTAACCCCTTTCCCCTTCCTCCGTTTGTAGATTCTTCGTTTTTTTCCCCTTTTTTTTCCTCTTTGTCTCCTCGACGCGACCTCTTTTCACGAATTCCCAATTAGAGACTCGATTCCAAACAGGAGGTTTGCGAGGCGAGGCGAGGCGATCGTTCGTTCGTTCGTTCGTTCGTCCAACCGAGTTAGGCAAATTAATTAATATAATTGACTCGTCTCGTTAGCTGTGCGCAACGCGGCCGCGTTATTATTTCCTCGCCGATTATCGTAGGGCCCGCGCATCGACTTATATGCATGATATACGACGCGCGCAATTATTGCAGTCGATTACTTTTCAGGCTATAACAGGAATATCTATCGGCGTTCTCAGAATCAGATAGCGACCACCCTGTCTCGGATTCGCGTCTTAAGGACGTGTCGGAACGACGGCGACGGCGGATGGCGTCTATGAAGAGGAAGTCTCGCGATAAGAAATAAACGCGGCATTTAAAAATACACCGCCATGCCGCGGTAACGATTCACGCATTGTGCGTTCGTTACACAGAACGCATGTCCCGACACGCGCGCGTCTGCCGCGGCTGCAATGGTTCTCTCTCACGGCGCATTATAACTCCACATTCGTCGTTGTCGCCTGCATACCTCGCTTTTTAACACTATTACTGAACACGAAAATACGGCGCGTCCGGCGCAATCGGCTCTGTGTATCTACGGGCCATCCGGACGGAACAACGCACCCGGCGCCGCGCTGTAAACCGCAAGAAAAATCCCCCTGAATTATTGGTGCGGTTCTGGGCGCATGCTGTTGCATCGGTCCGATAGAAGCGGCGCGCGGGGTCGACGTGCAGCCGTTCTACGTAGGTGTGCAAGTGCATGCGCGCACGTATTACATCGTCCGCGGCCGGGTGTGTGTGTTTGGTTCATCGTAGATGTGGCACGACCGTGTGTACCCGTTGCTGCCACTACCGTTGCCGTGTATTATCAGAATGTAACGACGTCAACGCGATCGGACCGCACAGAACGCTCGTGTCGCAGCCTCTTGATCATCCTTGTTTTTCCCACTCGCCATTTCGCTTTCCTACGATCTCGTTTCCTCTATGATCGGAGTTGTCGAAAGACCGGTGAGAATTTTGAAAATAAACAGAAGAACCAAGAGCCAGGTTTTTGTTTCATCCTCGAGATCATAAGTATAACGAATATTTCTGTGCATATGAAGCGAACGTTAATGATGTGCACGTCAATAACGATTCGTAAACCGTTCTTAATGTTACATGCATGGTAATTTAAAGAACATTGAATATAAAATAATTCGAGAGATAACAGCTTTCGTTTTCTAGATCGTAACATTATTTGTAACGGAAGATAAAAATTAAGATAAGACTATTTGAGGGGATAGAGATAAGAGAATATCGAAAAACACTGGCAATTTTTTAATCCTGCTACAACTCATACTTGCTCGGACTATCGCAATTATTCGAGGAAGAGCAACATAGCGAGACAACGAAACGTGGTCATGAAAAGCGAGACCCGCACGAGCCGACGGCTCGCGGAACTCTGTTCTATGACTGCGACTCTGGATTATTTGGATCCCTGCGATCCCTACGAGCTTCCTCCTTCTACCTCTCTCGCGCTCGCTCTCTTCTTCTAGCTATCTCTCTAGCTCTTTCACTCCGTCCCTCGGGATATCCCTCGGTTCCCTCTCGCTCGGTCCCTCTCCGTGTCGCGTTGAATCCGTTTCCGTTGTGACTGCCGCTGCGCATCGCACGCTGAACAAGTATTGCCCATTTGCCGTGCGATTCGCGGCCCGTCGCGAACTTCGAAAAGATCTCGGTCGTATCACAACAATTGAACATAGCGAGCGATTAATTTGTCGAGAGTCCATCGAGCGGAATTGTCAAATCTATTGGTCGAAACGAAACGTTGATCGATGAGATGATTCAGATTGATAGACGACGTCGAGAGGACAACATTTTCTCTGACGACCTTAAATCCCCTCGTTCCGTTTACCATTCCGTTTCGTCTGTCGTCTACACCTCGTGGGTGGGGTGCGAGAGAGCTTGTACAACCAGACTCTCTTCCTCTTGCTCGACATTCTCTCTTTCTCTCCCTTCGGGGACGATTCATTCAGAGAAACTGCCGTGAAAGGGACACCTGTTGGCGTTGGAACTCGGTGACAATCCTAGAAACGAGGAGCACGTGCCGCGGCCACACACGACTAGGATATCTTAATTTTCTTGTATGATGCATCGAACGATTGCTCTATTTCGTGAATATAATTTTTCAAGCAGATGTGCGATATGTCTCTCATTTTGACGCAACCATCTTCAATGCAAATAAAGTTATTCTCGATATGGCATTCCTTCCAAACCGCAAAATGCAATTTCGTGAAGCAATTTCACGATGCATGAGGATCGTTCGTGAACTGCCTATACGAAAAGGCCCGAGGGTCACCGGGAGCTGTTTTCGACGATGATCAAGTCTTAAGGAGCGGTAGGTGGTGCACAATTAAAGTACTTTTTGGCGGACTGGTAGCGTGAAAGCCAAGCCAAGGTACGGGGCGAAGATAAAGTGCTGCCCAGCGGCGACACCGTGCGTTATTAATGTATGCGAGGATCGTAGCTTCCGTTCGTAGCAACGGCGTTCAAGAATGCGCGTTGAGGCGCACAGTATGCGAGTGTTATTTCCGGAATCTTCTTCTCCTTATCTCATTATCGAAACGGAGTAGCATTAATTATGGATAACAGTCAACAAACATCTGCTATTCGTCGCTATTACGGATAGGATTCCTTTTCAGAAAGATTCAAAATATCGTGGCAACAATTGCCACGAGTAAAAAAAAATTAGTTTCATTCAGATTATCACAAGTCACGGTCTTAAAAGCTCCGCTCTCTCTTTTGCCCTGAATATTCTGCATATTAATTATCAGCTATCAACCTAATGTCACGAATTTGGAATAAGTTTTCTTTTTAAATCTATAAGAAACGCTTGTTCGCGAATCGCAATGATTTAATCGAAGAATTGGCTAGACAGAGAATGGCGTCATCGCGTCCCTTCGAGCGTCGTCAACGTACCTGGCTGTAGTGCAGTCCCTGTAAAGAATGTCGAAGTCCTTGCAACTGAGCAGCTTGCACCGATTGACGCCGGGTTGGATGGCTCCGAGGCCGCGTAGAATCCTAACTTGCTCGACGTTACACACCAACGGCACGATATCCAGTCGCTTGAGCTTCGTGTAGACTGTGTGAAGGCCGCCCACGAGGTGTTTGAGGAACAGCTCGAAGGCCTGCGGCAGACAGAGCATCGTGTCGCCAGCGATGATAAACGCGGCGACCTTTTGGCCGCGGTAATCGACCAACTTGCACTCGTTGGCGGTAGGATCGCTCGTGCTAATCGGCGGTGGGCTGTTGTAAGATCTTGGTGGCAGAACCGCGTGATGGGCTGCCATCAGTTCCAGCGGCGAGCCATGATGTCCGCTCAGCATACCACCGAGCTGGCCCAGCAGTCCCAGTCCCGGTGGCGGCAGTCCCGGCATACGAGGCACCATACCCGGTGGTGCCCCGTGGCCGCTCCCGGCCGACAACGGCGGTGGACTCAAAGGAAGGCCCTGAGGTGGTGAACCTCTCGTGGGCGAGCCTGGTGTCGGCACACCGCGATGCTGTGGTTGTTGCTGTTGCTGATGATCGCGGATCTGATCGCGCCCGTGCGACTGCTGATGAGACGGCGGCGGTTGATGCTGACTGCCGTGGAGCTGCTGCTGCTGTTGCTGGCTCTGCTGCGTCGACGGGCTGTGAGGATGTTTCGGACTGCCAGTTACAGGACTGGCACGGCTACTGTGATCGGAAGAGCTGTCCATCGCTCCGTGGTCCATGGAGGGTCGGAAACGCGCGTTCCTATTCTTCCTGCGACTCGTAGAGACGACGAGACACTCTGGCGCGTTTTTGTCGCCAGCGATACGCTCCGTGTCTCTGACGTTCACGTCACCACGCGTATCACTGTCTTCGCCCACTGGCGAATATCGTAACGACTCGAGCAATCGAGCGTGGATTGCCTCAATGCATGTTAAAGCCGTTTCTTCTTCCGCAATCCTCTTTGCGAGCTCTCGTAGATGCTCCAATGAGTATCATAAAATGATTTATTCTTGTAAATGACTAACGTCCCTCGAACTTGCCGCTTATCACTACCAAGAATCGTGCGTCTTGGCACACGTCAAACCACACGATTTTTTCAGTCTTCATACACACGTTAACTTCTGTGTCCATAACAAACTTTCAGTTCACTTTCAGTCCACTTTTAGTCCACTTTCAGAGCAATTTTATTTTCACCGATCCATCGTGAGGATATTCAATTCAATGACGACACAATGACAGCGTGGCTGACAGCACGCGCGTGACCAAAGTTGTCGCGTAGACAACAGTTGTGTCGCGCCGAGTTCGTCAACGAGACGTCAACAGCTTGTTCACTGGCTCACGACAATGCCTTCATTTCACCAAAAAAAA
>QKQZ01052082.1:0-10100 GCA_003595255.1 Solenopsis fugax
GATGCGTGCGAGTCGCGCCGCGCCGCGCCGCACACCGTTGGTAAACAAAACGTGTCCCCCGCAGAACATTTAGCATCGCGCGACGACGCCCGGCCGTTCAGGTCCGATGATGTAACGGATACACGCGCGATTTCCACGACGCGGACGCCCGGCTCACCGACTGAAATCACTGCGCGACGCGTAACGCGCGACACCTGAACCGCGACGCTACTTTCCGCGCGCAATGATTACAGCCAACTTCGTACCATAACATCCCCGGGCGTTTCAAACATGTTAAGTTTTAGGAGCTCGGAAAAAACCAGTTTTTTTTCAGTTTTTTCGTGGGCTTTTTTGATTCCTTTCCCAAGGATGGAAAAATTCACGCGTGTTCGTAAAACTTTCCACATTTGCTTCTTTCNCATTTGCTTCTTTCTGTAAAGAAAATAATTGCGTACTGAAATTAAATAAAATTAATATGTTTATATATTTATACCTTATAAATAAAATTTTATAAGGTTTTTATATAATTTAATATAATTTACAATAATGATTTAATATTTATAATAATAAATTTTTATGGAAAATAAAAAATAGTAATTTATAATAATAATAAATTTAATGCTAACAATTGTTGTTATACTAAAATTATAAATTGATAATAATTAGGAATTAATTAACTAGATTTTAATTTATAAAGTACTAATTTATAAAAATAAAATGTTACGACATAAATCTTTAATTTTTTTATTAGATTAGAGTTGGTCGTTCCGTTTGCTTGTACTGATATTTTTCAATCTTTATCTTTTCTCGAGCTCATCGATCGTTTCGGAGAATGCATAAAAGATTGCAAGTGGAATAAACCCGAATTCTTAATTTTCAATTTGTCTAGTTCTGAATGCAGAAAATGCAAGTAAAGGAAAATATGCTTAATTCATTGAGGCGAAAACATGTCATAACTGCGTCGAATTTTTATCTTCACTTAGCAACGATAAATATATTAACTTGTGTTTAGAAATCAATTCATAGATAAATGTAAAACCTTTTTCTAATGAAGAATTAAGTTCAAGAATTTTATAGAAAATATAACACGCGCTCATATTAATTTCACTTTCTACTAGAAACCCCGCTTATTTTTCCTATCGCCTCTCTCTCTTTTCTAAAAATTCTGAAATATATTTTTACTTTATCAGAGTTAAAACGAATTGATTTTCGTTTAACGAGGAATAATCTTTGCGAAACGCGATATTATCGCGCGAATCAATACAAGACCAATTAAGTCGGCTACGCTTTTATGAGATATTGAATAGGCGAGATACCTACATCGCGACATCCGGTGTTTCTTCAGGCGAAAGCCATTGTTTTCCACGAGAACTCGTCGGAAGCCGCAGAAGGTGTGCATCGCGATAAGAAATCGCGGAACAATCAATTTATATCCACGTGGTCCGCGACGGGCGTCGTTGACAGAAGTGTCCTAACGACGCGTGGCGTCGCCCGGTGATTCCTTCCCTATAAATAACAAAGACTTATATTAGAAAGCGCATTTCTACGCCGATCGCGTCGCACGTACGTACGTCCCGATCGGTTGCATAACGTCGTATGTTATTCAGCGATATCCGAGACGTGCTCGCGACATCACAACGCGTGAATACGCGAGCGTATCGAGGCGTATTCGGGACGCGTGCTTCATATTTAAATATTCAAGATTAGAAATTATTGATTAGAAATTTGCGATAGTTGTTAATAGGTCGATGGACAGCTCAGAGAGGGATTGCATCTACGAAGGCGTCGAAAATTCAGCGGCTGAGATGCTACTTGTCTTGAGAAAGGTTGGTGAAATCGACGGTTAATCTACGTTTTTCCTTTCGCCGAGAAGTAGCTATTCAACGCGAAATGAAGTCCGAATCCTCGCGTGCATTTGTACACAAATTGAAACTTGGCGGAAGCGACATTTGCACCTTTCACCCCTGATCCCTCGCCGTTTCTACGATTTCTTCTATGGGTTCTCATCGTACGCCTGTGAAAAGTACGGCGGCTTTGCGAGGCCTTGTCGAGGATGTTAAACGAGCTAC
Source organism: Solenopsis fugax (assembly GCA_003595255.1). Taxonomy (NCBI): domain Eukaryota; kingdom Metazoa; phylum Arthropoda; class Insecta; order Hymenoptera; family Formicidae; genus Solenopsis; species Solenopsis fugax. The sequence continues at coordinate 2,049 of QKQZ01052082.1, forward strand.
TCTGTGAAAACGCACAAGAATATGAATAACAAAAATGCAATTTATCATTTCCAAACCACGTTTCTGACGAGTACGAGAAACGCTGAGAATAAATTGAAACTCCTACGGAAATTTTTCTACGATAGAGAATTTGAAATTATGTATATTTAAGTGCTCTCAGGCTTCTCTCTGCTTCTAGCTACACAAAAAAATAGTATCAAATCAATAATTCATTGTTTCATATATAAAGAAAAATATAAAATCTTCTTGAAAGAATTTGATAATTTTACAATGATTTTAAAACAAAATTTCTTTACGTTAGCAAATTATGTCTGTTTAAGGTTAGGTTCCAAAACGTTCTTTCCGAAGAAAATTTTACTCGAAATATACAGTATGTACACGTAACGTATACTATATTATATCGAATAAAATTCTCCTCAGAGAGGAAGTTTTGAAATGTAGCTCAAGATTATAAATTCTTTCAAGAAGATTTGATATTCTTGCTTATATATGAAACAATAAATTGTTGATTTGATACTAATTTGTTTTCTATATAGACTCATATAAATCCCTAATCTCACCTTTTTTGACGTCGTTAAACAGCAATTAAACACAATGAAGAATTAATAATCCATGTCATCAAAGTTTTAATTAGATTAATCAGAATTTAATTATCGGAAGATAGTCGTAGATAAATCTGGCGCGCGTGCTTGCAAATTGACGAAGCTGTGCTCTCTGTCGGATGTTCGGAGTACTAGGCGGCATCGACATAAAGGGCGACATCTTCCATTGGTGTCTGCCCGACGGAATTTTTTGACAGTCCATCACGGATCACGGTTAGTAGTCTACTTGCAGTCTATTGCTGGTTTTCGAAGATAATTTCAAAGTAATTTCGGACGCGAGCACGCCGGCCGCATGAAATAGATGGCGTGTGCGAGTGCCGCGGCTGCAAGAACGGCGGGTGGAATAATTCGCTCCTCGAGCTCGAGCAGCTCGGGCACTACCGCGCACAAACATGACAGATCGGGACAGGGATCTGGAGCCGATCGCGGACACCGCTGCTGCACAAGCTGCGGGCGCGCGACGGAAATCCAGACGTGGGAACACGGGTGGGAAACTCACAACGCTTCTCCGGCGATGCGAGGGTAATCGGCGTCAAGAGTACAAGAGGGACGATCCGACGAGCGACAGCAGGTCAGCGGAGCACAGACTCAAAGGTCCCTCGAGTAGCAAGCTGTCGTTCCTCGATTTCGTATGCAACGTCAAGAAGCACCTGCTGTTGAAGAATCTATGCAAGTCTAATAAAAAGGTAGGCTTTTCTTCTTCTTTGATTCTAGAGGCAAGATCTTTTCATTCTTCTTTTGTGATGGTCTCTGTCCATCTTGCCATATGTCTTGTCTGAAATAATTCTTTCTTATTATTCATTTCCAGAGCAAAGAGACGGAAACGACAACCCCTTGTTCTGGTACAAAGCAGAACAATGTTATATCTGTTATTGAGTCTCTTAGTGCTTGTCAAAAGCAAGAACTTACAAATGGCGAGCAGGCTTCGTCAAACATGCGACTTTTGTATGAAAACAGATTAAGTAGTGTGCTTGAAAATTCTTGCCACAGTATCGAAGAAAATGTAGCTAACATTAGCATGCAATATGGTACAACTGGCACAAATCTTCATACAGTTCCTATAAAACAACAAAATAAATCAATAAGTGACGTCACAACTGACAATGAAGCAACACAACCCACCTATTCTGATGCAACTGTGGCAGTATCTAATGCAATAGCAGATATTCCCACTAATGTAAACGAAATGTTAAATAATGAACATAAAGTCAAAGCGAGTCTCGCAAAGGAACTGCTTAATCTAAGCAAATATGGATGGTATTGGGGTCCCATATCAGGAGACGAAGCTGATGCCAAACTTATATCTGAGCCAGATGGTGCATTTCTGGTTCGGGATTCGTCAGACGATAGGTGGATATATCAAATAATATGATTTTGCAAAATTTTACATCTTTACGTGTATTAAATATAAAATTATAATTCTACAATTATCTGTAGGTACGTCCTAACACTCAGCTTTAAATCATCTGGAAAAATGCTGCATGCGCGTATGGAGCATACCGGCGGCCTATTTTCTCTGTGCAATCAAAGCACTGAGAACGAAGGTTTCACTTCAGTAGCTGCCTTAATAAATCACTCTATAAACTTCAGTCAGTCTGCTGTAATTTGTTACTCGAGACCGAAATATCCAGGATATCCGTCGTTTCCGGTCAGATTAACGAAACCAGTGAGCAGATTCACACAAGTAAGAAGTCTACAATATCTTTGTCGTTTTGTCATTCGTCAGTATATTAGATTAGATAATATACACAAGTTGCCTTTGCCAAAAACCATTAAGGGATATATTCAAGAAGCGCATTATTAAAACTTAATAGATAAAAAATTAAAGAATGTTGAGATTAATAATGAAGTTATTTTTATGAAGGTACATATTGATAAAAAGAGTGGAGAGTATAGAATTCTATGATGAAATGGCAGCAAAAGTGTATATAAATATAAATATATACACACACATAAATGAAAAAATTTTTTTAAATCCTCAGTATGTGTGTTATACTTTGCAAAAATATTTTCAATATTTTTTTTTAATCATGATGTATCATTACCTAGTATACATAAAGCAGATAAAAATGATACATTATTCAAAAATTAAATATTGTTTTTTTATTACGTTATTTTTATGAAATCAAAAGAGAATATTTCATATTTATTACAAGTTACATAATCCTTAGAGAAATTTGCAATAAAATTTCTACTTATTGTAGGCAAAACATATTTGACTTTTTCTGCTATTTTGTAGTAGCAGAATATCAAAAGTAGTAAGACTTTTATATAGTTGATTCCAATGATTATACTTAATTGTAATATGCAGGGTAAATGAAGAATTGTTTTTTAACCTATTGTTATAAAAGAATGTTGATATAACTTTATGTATAATCAACAATTTATATCTTTATATTTTGCATGAAGATAATATAGATTTATTACCTATTTTATTGTACAGATTTTGTTAAAATATATTACTGTGTAAAATAAATTAGCTATACCTGCTAATGTTTCCTTTTTCCTTGATTTTTAATGCAAAGGATCCCATATAAAATAAACTTTTCTTAATTGTAATAAGAAAAATTTTAATTGTACTTATTTGAACACATCTACAGAATCTCTTTTCCTAAAAACTTTTTTCATTAATCTGTTTCTTCTTTCATTAATGTAATCCAAGTATATTACGGGCCTGGAATAGAAAAGTAATTATATATACAATATGTATTAAAACCAGCTTACAATGTTTATGTATAAAAAATAATTTACTGTTATAAAAACAGCAGCAGCTGTCTGTGCAGCACTGTTCAGAGCTTCGTCTGGCGATGACTTGTTTGTGCTGACAAGCATTGTTTGCAATTGTAAAATATCTTTTATTCGTCTCTCTAGGAATAGCCACGTTTCTTTGTGATCTTCACTTGTATCTTGCAACATGTATAATTCAGTGGCTTTGTAAATAGTCGCCAGTATCATTCTCCTGGTATACCAGTTGATCTAATCATAGCAATGTATTCTATTTATATAATACATATCTTTCTTATACTAACAAATAAATATTATAGCATTATGACTTACATCAACAGATCTATCGCCAGCATAATAGCAGATATCATCAACTAAAGTTAATAAATTTGCCAAAGAGGTTGGTACGTTCGGTGGTAGAGTCATAATAGCTATTGCTTGCGGCCACGTTTTTTTGTAGGGTATCACCATTCTCAACCGTGTTTCCACGGCGTCACGAACATGCTGTTCTGGTGTCTGCTGTGGTTTCGAGGAATCCGCTTCGATGGCCAATGCCTCTTTCTCCAGGATTTGATTCAATTTCTGGTTGCAAGTAAGATAAAAATACTGTACTAAAGCTGCACTACCATTTGGAAACAGTCCGTGTATCACGCCTGGATATCCGACCGACTCAGCACCTTTAGCACCATAATTTTCGATTATCATTTTAATTTGCATATTAAAATAACGCATGTCAACAAATTACGATAATAGAAAAATTAATTACAAGATAGCATAGCACCTAAAAAAAATAATGGATCAAATTACCAGCACTAATAGCCTGTTTGCTCCATCCCATATTAGGAACAAATTTTAAAGAAGCGTCAAGTATTTTTATTTTAATATTTTTCTCATATTCTTCGTCACTTTCCTCATGAATAGATTGTTGCGCTTCCGCTTTTCTATTATCATTTTCAGACTGATCGGCTGACAAAGCCCTGGAAGTCCATAAATGTCTAAAACCTAATAAAATCAATATCTACTTATAAAATTATCTATGTTAGATATGCATTGTATATAAATGTTATATAATAATAAGACAAGAATTACTAATGTTAGTAAAGGTTAATTTTTATCACAGATAATGGTTATAAAGGCTATAATAGTCATAACGGTATTAATGAAATATACGATTTAGAAAAAAAGTGTATTTATTAAATCTTGATTACAATAATAGTATGACATTTTCACAATTAATTTTATTTTTACTCAGATATTAATTCATCAGACTTTTCTACAAATTTTTCATTCATATCTATACATTCATTAACTCTTATAAGAATACTTTCCATTACATCTAAACCATTTATCACTTGATGACAGATGACACTTTTCTCTGAAACTGGCATAAATGGCAATTGTTCACCGCCAACAGTTAATGTAACTTCTCTATGGGCCTTCATTAGCTTGCTATAATCTTGTACTTTAGCTAAATCCTTTTTCTGTTGTTCCAAGTCTTTTATATTCACTCTCCAATGTGCTTTACATAAGTCTATCCCTTCTCTCAATGGATTTAGATAATCATTTTTTAGCATATTTGTCATATTCCAAATACCTGTCTCATTCTTCTTATCTCTGATAAATAAGAATCTCAGCAAGTTCAGCGCAGTAATGATTTCATCTGATATTTCTACCATATCAGACGAACTTCCATGTGGCAGCTTGCAAACGCTTTTCAATAACAATTCCATATTCTTTCCGAGAAATTGTGGATTTCGTGGAGTTGAATCGAGACATTCGATGATGGAAGATTTAAACATGCCAGTGATGAAACTCAGCAGGCCGGAATGTTTGGCAGTCTCATAGAGATATAAGATAACGGTATATCTAGCTTCCATGTTGAATATCTCGATATACTCTTGAAAAATATGTACTGCCTTCTTTCGTTGCTCATCACTATTAGAGTAAATCATCACTTGAATAATTGATTGAAATAAATCTGTATATATATCTAGCTCCAACATCTCAGAGTCTACAGAACGAGGTAAAATGCGTTTTACAACGTTTTCCATGAACATTAAACCAGTGGGAATTGAATAATCTTTACTGAGCAATATTTGGAAAAAGTATGCACACGTTTCAAGGATATAATAAGAATTATATACTTGAGGTACATTTATCCAATATTTTTCTTTGGTAATTACATAAAAGTAAAAATTAGCGAAAGCCATACTTGATATTTTGGTAATCCAAAAAGGTTCTAGGGACTGGTAAGTTTTCTTGATTCGAGCTTTTTTGTGTTGCTCGCGCGGTGTATTTGAAGATTTTTTATGTCTTTTACTAACAACATTTAAAAAATATAATATATCTCCAGTGAGACAAAATGCTTGTGTCACTATATCACCCGCGAGTTTTTCGTATACTGCTTCTTCACTGATGTATTTGTTTAAGCAACAAAAAGGTTTCCCGCACAAAGATATAAGAAAGTTTAAGAGTTTTTTCTTGAATCGAGAGCCTTTCTCCTGAGAATCAGTATTTATCGCCTCTTGCATAAACGGTTTTAGAAACACTGTGATTGCCTTATATGTTTGTATAATTCTGTCACTAGCTGTTTCTGGATCATCGACTTCATCTGGAAGTGGTAGATTTTTGATATATGTCAAAATCGAATCCAAAATCCAACCAATGTCTCTGCGCTTATATTGTATCCTCATCATGCAAGAAAGTGTTGCATCCAAGATGGTAGAGAAATTCACATGGTCGCTCGCCTGTCTCAAACATCTCGAGAACTCTAGTATAGTTATCGTGGGCTCACAATTCTCAGCTATAAACATCAGTACATTTGAACAGCATTCGAATGTCGCCTTTTTATGTTGTAATGTAGAGTTTGTGATATTCGAGACAATGGCAGACATAATGGCGCTTAATCCATTCTCAGTAATCTGACGATCCTTCTTCAAAAGTTGTATAGCTTCCTCAGTCTTACACTCGTCCACAAAATCGGTGAACCCATTAATAAATATTCGCGTCATCATGTCGAAAGACATCGTGAACTAATGATGATGGCAGAAACCTGTAAAGATATCACATGCAGATGAAATTATTCTTTGAAAAATATATTTCTATATGTAACTATATCTATATTTACCTCGTTAATCTCAAATTACTTTCTTCTTTGCTGTTAGCTGCGAGCATCTCATTGAAAAAATATATAGACGTATCTTTCCCCCGTTCTTCAAAAGAAAACTTCGAGAAGGAATCTTTCTCGAAAAGATTTCTGCGTCTTCCCGCGAGGTTATGTTTTCACGCAGGAGCGTACACGAAATGACGTGTCCTCCAACGTGGAAGGACACAAACGAAATAAAATCTAACGGTCACAGATGCGATCGATCACTCGCTCTCAATCCGTAAATTCACGGGAAAAAATTTGAAAAAAGGATTCGTGGAAGAGAATGCAAGGTGGAACGAAACGCCCACATTACGTGACAGAAAGCTCGGCCGTTGGCTCGAACGAGTCGTTAACAATTCGCTTACCGGCCACTGCGAATCTGCTCCGCACCGAGCGGAATGAGCTAAGCATCGCCATATCCCAACACTAATGTCTCAACACTCAACCTGGCCTGGCGGCTTCTACCGCGCGATCATTAAGAGCATTCTGGCGGGCCAGGCATCGGCATAAGTACTGTTCTCGAGGCGCGAGCAGAATTTCACGCGATTTACGTCAGTTACGATAGTTGCGTCACGGGATTTCCAAGACCAGAGATACAAAGATACAAATTTATTCGGGCAGGGATGCACGTTTCTCGGAGAAGCTTAAAAACGGATAACACGGATTTCGTATCATCCAGCGTCAATTACGTGGAATCAATGAGCTAATGAATGTCAGATAAACTTAACCTGACCATTCGTACATAAGATCGAGGAGCATGGAAATCACATGGGACTCGACCAATCGGAGAAGAAAAATTGGTCCTTTTGTCCTAACTGAAGCACATGCCCACGATTTAGCTGATATGACGCCCACGCCATCTCTACAACACACACTACGATGCCAATGTACAGATAGACCTCGGAAAGCACTTCACCCGCGACTGTTGGCACACCTGGTGAAAAGAGCGCCAAAGGTGCGTACACAAACTTGAAATTTTTCCTATTCTAACGGCTTTCGCGCGATTCATTGAGTTGTCTTGTCGCGATTTATGTGAGCGCAATCGGGACAAGGCGCGAATACTGAAATGTGGGGGTGAATAAACAATAGATACAAATAAATTGACTTACTGTTTACCGCTGGTCGCTCCGTCTCGGCCGCAACTCTCGAACGTTCGAGTTCCAAGAATCTTCTCACGACGATGCGTCTTGATTCACACTTGGCACGAACGCGCGATACTTCGTTCGCTTTCGACAGTCCCGGCTGTCCCGGTACTCACGTCGAAAACTCGAGATATGGGATACGGAGTAACGGAGAAGACGCGATTGAACGCGCAACACGACTTCGCGCCGTCCCGATCGACCGATCATTCTGGAAACCCTGATACTCACACGCGTCTGAAACTCGGGGGATACGAGGCAACGGAAAAGATGCGAAACACTATTAAACGCGACACGACGGATGTTGGCATGAACGCCTGGACAGTGGACTCTTCACTTCATTTTCGACAGTCCACGGCACTCTCGAAACACTCACTCGCACGGGATGACGAAGATGCGAATTGAAATGCGCCGCGACGCGCCGTCACGCGCCGCGACT